>JAVSCE010019996.1:0-167640 GCA_032199065.1 Smutsia gigantea | reverse complement strand
GTACATATACACAATGGAATATTATTCAGCCATAAGAAGAAACAAATCCTACCATTTGCAACAACATGGATGGAGCTAGAGGGTATTATGCTCAGTGAAATAAGCCAAGTGGAAAAAGACAAGTATCAAATGATTTCACTCATATGTGGAGTATAAGAACAAAGAAAAAATACTGAAGGAACAAAACAGCAGCAGACTCACAGAACCCAAGAACGACTAATAGTTACCAAAGGGAAAGGGACTGGGGAAAATGGGCGGGAAGGGAGGGATAAGAGGGAAAAAGGGGCATTACGATTAGCAGATGTAATGTTGGGGGGGCACGGGGAGGGCAGTACAGCTCAGAGAAGACAAGTAGTGATTCTATAGCATCTCACTCCGCTGATGGACAGTGACTGTAATGGGGTTGGTGGGGGGGACCTGATGAAGGGGTAGTTTAATAATCGTAATATTGCACATGTAATTGTAAATTAATGATAATAAAATAAATTATATTAAAAAAAAAAAAGAAAGCCCATCTTCCATTTGAAAGACCCCTGTGACTCTTCCACAGGGAGAAGACATTTCTCAGTGGGTCAGATGCCTCAGTGCTTTTCTACCAGCAAGAATCTGCTTCTCCCTCCTGCCCTGGGCCTGTTTAAAGACCAGCAGCAGGCCTTTCACCTGCCTCTAAAAGCAGGCTTGAGCAGTGTTTCTCCACCAAAGGAAAGTAAGTGGGGAGGCCACAACTGCCTTAGGTTAGGTTAGAATTGGAGGCTCTGAAAGCACTTCCAGGCTCTACTACCTTTTGACCGTGTGTTCTACAGCAAGTGACTCAATGTCTGGATACCTCAGTCGCCTCATTTATAAAATGGGGTAGTAACAGTCCCTACCTCAAAGCACTGTTGGGAAGAATATGTGTTTATATATCATTTGTTCTTAAGGGCCTAAAACAGCTCCAGGAACATGGTAACAAACATACACTGAAAAACTGAACTTGTACTCAACTTTTCAAAACTGGTGTCATATCATTACACTCTGAATGCAGCCCCCCTGTGACGGATTGTTCCAGTCTGTTCTCACAGGGGCGTACACAGTAACCACCCCCAATGGATGCACTTACAGGTTACCCAGGAGTCTCGGTGCCCCAAGGCCAGGGAGGACACCCCCTCGCGCACATCTCACAAGAGCTCAAGTCCCAGATACACTCAGCTCTGCACGGTCATTTGAAGCTCCCCCCAGCTCCCCATCCTGAGTGCACCCCCACGCCCCACCCCTTGCTGTGGGTGGCCGTGCAATAGCACAAGAGCTCTGCCTCCCGTAGTGCAGTTGGGTGAAGCCGGCAGAGCAGGAAGAGCACGTGCTCTATCGTTATACCATCTCAGCATCTACTGAAGTCCCATCCCTTCGGGCATATTCCCTTTTCTGTTCTCCCTTAGCTGGTCATGATCTGCAGATGTCATCTGTCTTACTGATTTAATAGCTCCCAGTTATTTAGCACCCACCAAGAGCCAGATACCTCATTTAGGTGTCATCAAAACTATGAGGTAGGAACTACTATCATTCTATTCCACAGGTGAGGAAACGAAGACATAGTAAGTTTCTATCACGTGCCCAAGATCACACAACTAGAATCTGAGGGGATCAGGATCCGAACTCAGGTCTAGCCCTGCACCCAAACTCCTCACTGCTCTGCTATATTGGCTGTTGTATAGTCTGCTCTTAATTTTAAAATTACGCGAATGAACATTAAAAAATTCTCTAAAAATCTATAAGCACCTCAAACCGAAAGTACTTTTTACCCGGGTAGCTCAAGAGAGGAAACAAAGGCCACCACCTGGTCTGAAATGAAGCAAACGGGCAAGAAGAGAATAAGAGCAAGGCAGGGGCCCTGCCTGAAGTTAGGGGAGCCCTGTTTCTAACGCGAATGCCACCAGGGGCCAAGAAGTGCAGCTGGAGGAAGTTCAGTGACCACGCACTCACTCGCCTCCCGTCACAGGGCAGGGAGAAGGCCACACCGACTGCCAGCGCTGGTGCTTCATCCCATCATGCGAGTGGGTTTCACCTGTTTCCTGGCTGAGACGTGTGTGGCAGAGGCTGCAAGTTGCTTTCCTAACAACCATTCTCCCCTTCTTCGCTAACACAACCGAACCCTCATTTTACTGCAAGTGACAATGTGCCCAGCCAAGACTACATTTCCCAGACTTCCTTGCAGCTAATTACTCACTGGGGCCCTTTCCAGGAAAGACTCTTCAAAAGGGCTAACTCACCTGGAAGCTTGTTCTTTTCCCACTGTCTTCCACCTCCCTCCTGCCTAGAACAATTAGACAAAGCGATGAAACTGAGGCCCCAGGTTAAGGCTGCGGAGAGGGACTGAAGCCTGGGTCCCTGATGGTACAAAGCCACCATACAAAGCCTAGGCTGCCCACTCCGCACATGCCACTGACTGGTACGCACTAGCAAAGACAGAAGCCCTCAGTCCCAATTTCCTGAACCGCCTTTCAGTGCTTTCGTGACAATAATTTCCTGTGAATTCCTCTTTGTGGCTGATGAGCTCACCAATCTAAAATGACTAAAAGCAACATGGTCCCGTGCTAAGAATGAAAGGAAACCTGAAATGCATTTCTAGTCTGTTCAGAAGGGGAAAGCTCCTGAAATGATTAGTCTTGAACACTGACAAGTTACCTGTTTCCTTTTAAGGTACTATTTTGCTTTAGAGGGGAAACAGTATCAAGGTCCTTCATCGGAAGGGCAGCCCTCAGGACGGTGGCTCAGCATTCAAATGGAGTGAAAAGACCAGTCCTGACTGGAAATGGGAACATCACACCAACATAGCACAGGAGACCAATATAAGTAAGGACAGTGTGAAGTTAGAGATTCACCCTTCCAGCAAGTGTAAACAATAGAAGAAAATGGGAATGTATTTAGAGCACTAGAGTAAGGAAGCCCGTCACTTTAGAGACAAGAACACCTTAACATTTCTCCAAATTATTCAAGGTTCAGAGCACTTTGTGTGACAAACATAGTCTTGCTCTATTTTTTTCATTACATTTCTCACTCTCAGATTATCCTCATCCTCAGTGAAAGTAGAGACCAAGGCTGTCTTGTTCACCATTCTCTCCCCAGGACCTGCAATGCTCAACAAATATGCGAACTCCCCTTCATTACCTACTCTACTGGCCTCCCTGGTTCCAGTCTCATTTCCATCCCAACCCCCCTTCATCCCACTGCAGCCAGAGTGGGCCTTAAAAACATTCAATTTACTGCATCTTTCTAGTCTCTTCCCTCCCAGCATTCTCCAGGAGTTAGGTAACTGGTGAGAACCTCACTACAGGGTCCTGGCACTCCGCTTTTCTGTATCCCCCAAAAGTCCATAAGCTCCAGGAGGCCAAGGACCCTGTTTCTTCTCAGTACCAGGCACTTAAAAAAAAAATCCCATAATGTATGGCCGAAGGAGCCACATCACCGCAAGTTAAATGTTTTCTGCATTGAACACACACATCTGTTTACTGAACTAAAGGATTCCACTGCACAAGACACTATTTAGAATGAAGCACTGCGCTTTTCTAAGCTGCAAGGAAGCCTAACTACAGAAATTCCCCCGGCACACAGTAAGCTCTCCCACAGACAATACTTGCCAATTTAGGCATTTAACATTTGCTAGCACAGTGCACCAGAGCGTGAGAAACACCCCACTGCAAGGAAAAGCTTTTTTTGGAAAAAGAAAAAGTAAAATACTTCCTGTCACACATATATTGACAGAGATTTCAAAGTAGCTTTGTGAATGGATCATTTCATCATTGTCCCTTAAAGCAAGGTTTTTTAACTGTGGATCTTGACCCATCAGCAGTCATGAAATCAATTTAGAGGTTTGATGAGCATTAAACAAATACGGGAACTAGAAAATACCAAAGTGCATTACACATAGTATTAGTAAAACTTGTGTCAGAACTCTAAACTTTGCATATACAGGGTTATATGAAATTTTTTATTGGGTGCTAGAAAAAAAAAAAAGTTGGGAAAGCGTGTCCTCCGGGAAGCGACATTTCTGTTTGCTGGGATATTCTCATTAAGTTTCTCATCTGGAGGCTGGGGGGCATCAAGCTGTTTTGTCTAAAGGTGCACTTTCAGTCTTTATTTTGCCAGTATAAAAACTCATTATTTCACATCTTTGGTGCCCCCTAACCCATTTTGGTGAGGAGAGGGTGAAAAATGCATTTCGCCATGCTGTGAATGCCAACACTTCAATTACCTGGATGCTTTTAATAGTACTAAAACAGAGTTCAGAGCACAGTAAATTTAACTTTTCTTAATGACTCAGAAATGGCATGAAGGAAAACAGGAAGCATCCAGGAGGCTCCTTGTAAGGGAAGCGTTTTCTCAGGCGTACAGATTCTGATTAAGTAGATCTGGGCCAAGGCCTGAGATCCTGAATTTCCCCAAGCTCTCAAGTAATGCCGATGCTGCCTGAGGCCACACTTTTGAGTCCTAGAGGGCCCCCAGGGCTGCAGGCGGGCCTGCCAGGCCTCCTCTGTACCATACACTTGGGATCACTAGCTCCAAATCCCATAGACAGGAATCATTTGAAAACCTCAGGTAAGAATGAGTCTAAAAAAATTTACTGAAGCACAAATAGATTCTTAGCCTCTACCACCTTAGCTCATCAAGTAGGACAGACAATTCAGCCTGTTCATGGCAAAGCTGCATGTACAGACCCCACTCCACCAGCAGCCTGGGGAGAACTATTTTGGGGCTCCTCTTCCCGGTCACACACTCTCCCTCTGGTCATTCATCTGCAGGACAGGCGGAAGGGTGCAGGAGCTCGTAACACTAACACAATCCCCTCCTCAGAAGCCGGAGACAGTGCCAACCACCTCCTCTTTTCACATTGCTAGCGGCGCAGAAAGATGTATGAGATGGTGACAAAGATATTAAATTCTTTAGCTGCAGATGCTGAGCAAAGGAAGATAGCAATGTTCTCTTCTCACAGTTGACACCTCCGTACCCCGTCCCTCATGCCTCTGTCACCTGTCACATTTATACAGACTGGTTCCACAAAACTTTTTAAATGTGCATTTCTTTAATCTTTAAAAATATACACAGGATAAGCCATGTGTTTTACACAGGAATACACACATTAACAAAGCATTTCTTATAGTTTTCCAAAACTCTATTATATCAGTCTGAAAGTTATAAATTAAATACACCAGAACTTTTTAAGTTAAAATGGAATCCCTGAAACTACTGGGTATGCTAGATTTTTTCCAAAATCAAATGACAAGAGAATATGAATATGGTTTGTGTTAAATAAGGTTTATTGTTAGCTTTATTGCCTATAGTCTATAAGATGCAACTTTTTTGTGCCTTTGCAAACAGGATACATTTCTTAAAAAACTGATCAAAATTTTCCATACATATAGCTCTATATGATAGATTACAGTGCAACACTATTGTTACATAATTATAGAAATACTACAGAACCCAAGAGCACAGAGTAAGCAAAAGAAATACAATCCTGAGCCATCTGAACAAGATGATTTGATGAATCCTTTTAGTGTAAGTTTAGAAAACACAGAGGAGAAAAAAAATACATGCACACTGCAGTCATGAGCAAATACATCAAATACCTGTTCCTTGCTAGACACAAGTGGGGGCAATGGTGAATTTCAGACACATGCACACTCACCCTCCCATCTTCTCCTGCTTCCCTCCATACATCCACTCCCACCCCTTCCCAGAAGAAATCATCAGGCACTAAACCCTAGTGAAACCACATCTGCCTTGCTGGAGAACATAAGCAACTGCTAAAATTAAGAGTGTAGGTCCTCACCCGTAACATGAAACAAATCACATACATGCCCTAAGCCAATTCCAGCTGCTCTTACCTCTTTGGAAATAAAGGAAGCATATGCTCACTACAGTTTAAAACCATAGAGGGAAACATCTTGAAAACAAAACTGTTTTCTCTCCCTATGTCTTGAAGTAAAATCAACAGCAGAAAGCTCGCCCTAACACTAATTGCTTCATCTGCTATAAAATACATTTTGTCATTCTATTTTTTGGTATCTATTCAATTATAGTTCAATAAGAACAGTTCATAAAGTTTGTACCTGCTTATGGTAAACACTATTGTACCACATGAAACCCACCACAGTTGGACAGGCTTATGAAGCACCAAACCCTCTACGTGTTCCATGCTAACATTCCCTCAAGACCCCAGCATTCTAGCGTTACCGAAGAGAATGTACGCAGAGTTCAGTAATGAAAGGTATTTGGTTCGTGTCTTCACCTTACATATCCTAATGATGAAATGAACCAAACCATGCCTCTATGCCTTCCCTGAAAATAACCTGAGTCTGCCGACTAAGCTGACTGACCTGCTTGATAGTCAGTCCACTTAATCAGAGGTTGGGCTGGAAAACCAGAGGGCTCATGTCTACCAAGCAGCCTGTTTTGTGCGGATAACCAAGAATTCTTGGTATTTGTAGTATGTACTGTCCCAAAGGCTAAAACAACTGAGGTGGAAATAACTCACAGCAGAAAGAGTACTAAACTTAACTGTGTAACCTGTGGGACTACCTAGACAGAAAAAAGGATCCTCATTCCCCACATAACTTGGTGTGGGTCTTAGTGTCTCTGAATACATCAGCTGCTACAGAAAAAAAATCAAGATTTACTTCTTAAGTTTCTTATCTTCAATTAAATGTTCATACACTCATAAATCACTCACACACCCTATGAATATGAGGTGGCTCTTCAAAATTTTTAAAATCAAGAGGCACCAATACCCGTTCATTTATGTATTACAAATCTCATATAATCACCACTAAAACAACAGAAAGGGAATCTATGATGATCACACAAAGGAGAAAAAAAGACCGAAAGACAACCTTAGCTGCTGTGCCTCAGATTGTACTTGAAAGCACAGATGCTCTGGCTAATTCAGAATCTAAGGATCTAATAAGGTTTTATTGGTTTAGCATAGTCCCATGGCCTTTGTCCATGACTGATAAATGGAAATAGTTCCTAAAGAATTCAGGAAACCACTCTGAGAATCTGTTGTCAATGCACATTATAACTAGTCTGACTGTAAAAAACCTTGCCTCTATTGTGGCCCCCTGCAAGTGGAGGCAGCGTGCGACGGACAGCACCCTCCCACAATGCTGACATTTTTAGCCTCGGCGACAGTATGGTCCTGACACCACAGGTGAAGGTGTTTCTAGGGTACGAAGGACAGCGTCTTTGGTTAAGGTCTGACCTCTTCAAATCCACCTCTCCTCACATTTAGTCACCAATAAATTTTAAGTCCACTCATTTTAAGGTCTTACAAGACATAATTTTCACATGAAACTGGTAAATCAAGAGTTTCAATTTTTGGCCCTAACCCTGACTAGTAGGGCTACAAGGACCTTGCACAGGAAACTGTAAAGTCAAATGTTTCAGTTAAACGTATTCTTTTATTCTTTTTAAAGTTCCAAGAGCTGCACACAAAACTGTCAGCAGGATCCTCAACACCGGAAGAAGGACAGAGCAGAGCTCTGGCATTTGTCCTTGAAAGTGGTCCAAGCCAACTACGTGAAGTGTCTGGCTGCCAAAATATTTACCACCAGCCTCTAGAGCAACGTCTCTATCGTTCGAACCTTACGTGAAGCCTAAATGCTTTCACAGGTGTTTGAGGTGGAAAGGTGAGAATAGTGAATAAAGCTGAATCTGGCCTAGCAAGAAAAAGGTAATTAAAAAAAGACACTCTGGGTTTTAATTCAAAAGGAAAAAATATGTAATAAACCAGTTTTACATCCTTGGCCATAGCATAGCCTAGAATCTCTACCTTCACTGCTTTAGTGGAGACACAGGGACCTTTACAGAGGGTTCCAACAGGAAAGTAGAAACAAAGGGCAAAAAAATTGTTGTGGGGCCAAGACTGAGGTCAGACCAAGCAAGCACTCCGAGCAGGCCAATTACAATTCCTGGCTACCTACAGTAGCCTCAGTGTGTGCCTGCCCACATGCAGCAAGCAAGCAGGGCTTTTCTGCAGCACCCTCTTCCTTTCCAAACCCATCCCAGCTCTCCCAGGTAAACACTTCAAAGATAAACCATCCAGGCTGGTATATTACTGCAAATGCTGCCACTTTCCAAGTAACTTAGCACCGAATCTGTTATTGCCCTCCCCCCAAAACTAAGTCAACTGTAGTTCAAAATATGAAGTGTCACAGTTCTCTCTGCTTCTGTGTTTTCTTCTTTTTCATTTTCTCATGAAAGTTTTCCTATATTGATGGTCAGTTCCACGTCAGATGTAATAAAGTTGCAAGATATTTGGTGATTTCCATATAACATTCTTCTCATAATGAAGTAACAATGGGTTTAAGTCAGAATTATGTCCACAGAAGTCTTTTCCATGTAGTTCATCAGAGACTCTTACACATGGCTATTTCTGGACAGTGCCTTAAATGAAGATACCTCACAAGAGAAAAGATCGTTATCTGTATCCATTAGAATAATACACAGATTCACAGTCAATGAGATGATACACTTTGCAGAAGAGAGGCATGGAAGAGTATACTATTCAAATACAAAAACAGCAATAAACATATTCTGCACTACAGAAAATTTGCTAGCTTCTAACTTTAAGGATTTAAAGTAATAAGTCTGCATTTTAGGACTGGAACATGCTTTTTCCCTTCCAGATACACAATGTTTGATGCTGGTGCACATATATACACACACACACAACACTGTGTCTGCAATGATGTACAAATGAAATAAGACAGCCGAGTCCTGAAGCAGATTTCAGAAACTAGGGCTACCAAGACCAAGAGAGCAAGTATCAACTTAACACTTCTAACTTGAGAAGTTCATTTTATTGAACACTTTTAAAACAAGCACCTCTTGGCAATAAAATCAAAGAAACAAGTACTCCTTCCACTCTGTTCTAGTGGAAGACTTCTCACACCAACCTGCGAAATTCATGATGGGATTTAAACAGATAGCCCCCTGGGGCTGCAAGCAGAACTCAAACGCATGTCTGCTGACTTCTTGGTGAGAGCTGGAGCAGAGGAAAACATCAAAAAGCAAATTTGGAATCTATCACAGCTTTCTTCCTTAGGCAAAAAAAACGCAAATTAGTTTTATAACCACAATTCAGTTTTTCCAACTTCTTCTGAAGAGTTTTCATTTAATTATGTATACGTAACAGGAAATAAAACTTTTTACAAACATTCTCAAAGCTTACAGTTGTTGGGAAAATGACAAAAGTAAAAGCAGGAGAAATATTAAACACATGGCAGGGAGGTCAATTTCTGTTTCTGCTCTTAAAAAGTAAAAAAATCACCATTTAATTAAGTACAAAAACCTGCATTGAATGACAACTGCTGGTGTATTTACTTGATCAGAAATGAAGACCAAGAATATAATAAAGCCCTGTGACAATATTTATCTGGAGCACTCCCCTCCGTGTGTGTACACTAAAGTCTCGGCAAAGTTTCTGGAGCATTAGCTTATATAAACACGGAGTCCTTGGTTAGCTGCATTAAATGGAACGTTCTCTTCTGAAATGCGCCTGCAATTCAGTTTCACTTACAAATTGGAAACTAAAGTTTTTTCTTCAGAAAAATATCTGTTTGGCATCTCCTGGACTTTGTTCCATTGGACAATATGGACATTTTAATCTAAAGACAAGAAAGAAAACACTGGATCAAAGAACAGGATCAGTAACAAGTATTCAGTTTTCACCAAGTTATAGAAAATAATTGTATACACACATGCATACACACACACACACACACACACCTGTATTTTCCTTTGAGGGTTAACTGTTTTCCCTATAAAGAACAGTTTCGCTTTGAAGGGTCATAAATAAATACCATCCAAGACAGACCCTAAACTGACAGGCTCTTCTTCAGTGTCAATCAGTGAAAACCATTTTGTAAACAAAACAAAAAGACAACCATTCTGAAAGTTGCTTTTGGGGTTTAAGAAGTAAATCCAATGTTAAGTCTCCACGACTTAGGTTGCACTTGTCTCTAAATAAAGTCTACTATAATGGGTTTGAGATGAACTACAGTAGAAAATGTTCTAGCTGCTTCAGCTAAACAGGCTTTTGAGACTGTTTTTAAAAGTTGGTCTCATTATATGTCAATATTATAAATGTAATTTATAAAATTTATAAATTTATAAAATATAAAAATATAAATGTAATGCCTACTGCCAGAGGTCTGGTGGAAACACACATACAATGACCTTAGTCACTACACATCATAACTACTAAGGTAGCACAACTTGAGGACCTACTATGTGCCAATATTATCCTTTGAATTAGCGATTCCAATTCTACAAATTTATATATCACACACAGAAAATTCACTTTGTAGTAACATAGTTAAATGCTCATCAACAGGGAATTGGTTAAATAAATGATATTTCCATATGGCAGAATTCTCTGCAGCTTTAAAAAAGAATGAGGGCTCTTTCTGTAGCATATAAAAGATTTCCAAGATAAATCATTAAGTGGAAAAAAAGCGAAGCTCAGAGCAATATACAGTATGCTATCATCTCTGTAAAAAGGGAGGTGTTGGGGGAAAGCCAACATACCACTACCCAAAAAAGTGCTGGAGATCATGCTTATTTACCTAATCCTCAAATTCACAAATTAAAAAGATCAGACACCACCCACTGCCAAATGAATAGCTATGAAATCTATTTATTTCTAGATTCTAAGCTACATTTATTCATCCTCATTACCCCTTATCCTCCCACTAAGTTCCCAAAGACATTTTTTTCCCAGCAATTAAAAATCAGACACTTACTTGCTACCATTAAACATTTTATTCAGGGCATCTCTTGATATAATATGACCACAGACCAATTTCATGGGTGGATTATTATCTGTTGTTTGCTGACGAAGAATAGGACAGGCAAATATAGAGTGGTACCAGCACTTTTTGCCAAGGTCCACTTCAATCTGTTAAAAAAAAAAGTAAAGAAGGCTCATGTTTTATTTCAAAAAACCATCCAAATGTTAATATACACTCTGCAACAAAGAACATTTATACAATCTACTCACCCAAAGGTAGCACTTTCTATAGCACTCTTTCAACTCAAAGATGGAGAATCTTGAAGATTCAAGTGTAACTCCGTAATTCACAATTAACCTTCAAAATTATTTCTAACACCAGCTTTCAAACCAATTCCACGTCTGCCAGTCAAAGCTAAGGCAGTGCTCTAGAAGTCACACATTCTTGAAAATTCTTCAGGATATTTATAAGAGCAAGACCACTTACGCATTAGCTAGGGGGATAACATTCAGTGTAGTAATTCCTTTAAAGGCTGACTAAGCAAGATTTACTTCTGTGTGAGCTTCAAATCAGAGTTTCCCATGTTTTTAGTATAATGGTCCAGAGAACCCACCCGAAACAAGGGCTTTCAGCTCAAGTTCAGCTGGACTATCACAATCTGTGTATCAGAGCACCTATGGCACTTACACCTTATTTCTCTTTGCAGTGAACAAAAACAGCTATAAAATCACCTGGCATGGCAGTTAGCACATGACAGAGGCTCCACACATGTCAGGCACTTGTTTTCTTTCCTTCTAAATCTGAAATGGACATCGATAACCTAAGAGTCTATTACCCAGACTCTCAAGAAAGTTTATAAAGTGTAACGGAATAATCCAGAGAAAAAATGGCCAGATCATCACCTCCAACTGCTTCGTGACCCTGACATGCAGGCTTTCGGTGAACTCAGATTTTGTTATGCTCTGTTCTAGCGCAGTGTCAGAGATGCTTACAGCGTTACTGGGAAACTGCCAGATTCTTGCCGGCAGCTGCTCCAGCAAAGCAAGTGAAGGTTCAAATTCCTTTCATTTGCTCCAATGAGCAGCAGGCAAGCAGGGGTGCTGACTGTGGCCTGACCACACTCAGGACTGGGAATGCACCTGTGCCTTTCATCAAGACCGATCTCTGAGGAGAAGCAACCAACCGACAGACTTACCAGCTGGAAGAACAAGGTAGCTGCATATAAAGCTGCGCACAAGTGTAACAAAAATGTAGCAAAAAGCTAAATGCATACTTCAGCCCTTTAGGGTCTGCGACACAATTGTAACAGGAATGCTAATTCCAGTCAGTTTGGGTGCCTACTGTCCAAAGTCTGGTGGAAACACACGACAATGTTGGTCACTCCACATCACAACTACTAAGGCAGCACAACGTAAGGACCTGCTATGTGTCAATATTATGCTAAGCATACCTATGTTCTCTCTGGGAAGATAGGACGATCCCCATTTCAGTTTGTCAACTATATTGCAGAACACACTGCATGCTACGTACCTACGACCCTCCCCACTTGCTTTCCTTCACTAGCTTTCACTGCCACTGTCAAAATATTAAGAAAACTCCTCCAGTGCCTCCAAAATGTGCTAGCTCCCCATTCCTACTGTTTAATCATATCTACATATACATAAAAGAATCCCTGCTGAATGGCTACAATAGGCAGTTTAAACCCTTAACATCCTAGTTCTTCTAAATGCAGGGAAGGCAAACCACCAATAGAAAATGGAACTCACAGGTAATTCATCTTTCTGGTTCCAAACTCCAGTGCACTGCCTCTGTTCGATCACAGCTTTGATATTAATTAAAGCTGGCAGTGCCACACAACCTGCTGAGAAACTGGGAGAGCACAAGAGGAAATGTCAGTCAGGCAAGGTATCAGACAGCACGGTCTAGGATGTCAACTCTTCCAGACTCATGTGCAGAGGGCCCTGGCCCACTGGACAGAGTACAGAGCCCCCCGCTTTATAAATCAGCACTACTCCCCCCCAAAAAATGGTTTCAAATTTTATAAAACCACCAGATTTAATGGGTCCTGCCTATCTATCATTAATGACATTCTGAAACATTTTCCTGCATCGTTCCTTGTAGACCTGAACCACTTTCCTATCCACCTTGGAAGTGCTTACTTCCCAGACAAGGAAGTATAGGCAGCACTCAGCTGTCCCTCTTCAGGACTGTCCTTGGTTGAAAAAAGCCACGTGACCAGGGCCCCATCTGACGGCTGCTCCATGTGAGGATACAAAAGCCCAGCCCTGTGGCCCCAAGTCGGGACAACTCCACAGGCCCATATCGTAGCCAACAGCTCCTCAGGGACAGGCTGAGGCCTCTGGGGAAAATGCATCACAGTCCAACTTTTCCTTCGGCCTAATCCTGCTTTCATTTCCCACCACCACCCCCACCTGCTGGAGGCTGATCCCAATACCCTTCCTGCATGGCAATCTTCATACATTTCAGAGTCTTTTCCCCAGATAATCTGCCTTGCAGTCAAGCCATTCATTATAATTAACTCCATGAGAGTCTCCCACGCTCAGATGGAACAGCCTATATGGAATGCAGATTGTACCTTGTCTTGTATCCCACACAATCCCCGGCACATAGCAGGGATTCAAAACACTTGACGAATTAAACAGAAAGGCTAAAAAAGTTATTTTCTTAAAACAGATTCTTAAACCTTTTGGTGTCAGGTTCTCTTTATATGCTTAAATAGTAAGGATCTCAAAGAGTATTTCTTTTTGTAGTTTACATCTATCATTACTGTATTTTAAACTAAAACTGAGAAATTTTAAAAATATTAATTCACTTAAAATAAACATGTTATTAAACATTATAAAAAATATATTTTCCAAACAAAAATTAATTTGTGAGAAAAGTGACAGTTTTACAATTATACAAATCTATTTAATGCCTCACTTAATAGAAGACACATGTATTCTTTTTTTAAATTGATGTATAGTTGACAGAGTAAGCTTCAGGTGTACAACAGTGACTGCATTTATTTTAAATTATGAAATGCTCACCACAATAAATGCAGTTACCATCTGTTACCAAACAAAGTTACTACAGTATTATTGACTCTTTCCTCTGCTGTACTTTCCATGACTCATTTTATAACTGGAAGCCGTTGTACCTCTGTTTCCCCTTCACTTCTTCTCCCACTTCCCCTTCCCTTCTGCTAACCTTCAGTTTGTTCTCTATGAGTCTGTTTCTGGGGTTTTGTTTGTTGTTTGTTGTTTGTTTTGTTTTTCAGATTCCACATATGAGTGAAATCACATGGTACTTGTCTTTGACTTACTTCACTTGGCACAATACCCTGTGGGTCTATCCAGGTTGTTGTGAATGGCAAGATTTCCTTTGCTTTTTATGATTAACAGACCACTCTATATTTTACACAGATCTTCTTTAGCCATTCATCTATCAATGGACTCTTAGGTTGCTTCCATATCTCGGCTATTGTAAATAACACTGCTGTTGGGAGCCAGTTTGAACCATCCGTCTGATGGCACTGCCCAGACACCCGGTAAGAAGGAACTGCAATGAGGACTTCTGAAAGAAACATCCCCGCTCTCTCTCATTATTATTATGGTGTTTGGAAATGTTGTTATTGGTCACTTTCACCTAAGTTGGAAAACCAAATTTAATATACCCTGGGAGAAATGCCAGAGGCAAGACCCCTTAATTCTTCCAGGTGGTAAAGATACCTCGAGACAACTGCTGGGCATAAAAGCCACGGGGAATAAATGTGCAAAGAAGAAGAGCTAACCTTTTCAAAGAACATTGCTTCTCTCTCACTTACCAACTGCACATCTCCCTGTATGGCCCCGGAAGATGGCTGGTTAGCCAGAGATGGGTGAGATTCCTCAAGGGAGGAACAACCTAAGACAGGCGCAGTCGCAGGGGGGCCATCAGGTGAGCAATAGGGGGCCAACGGAGGTGAGGCTCAGAACCTCACCCCCCCAGTTTCGAGAGAAATCTTCCGCACCCATGGCTGTTTTGTTGCCCTTGTCTCGCTCGGATCTATACCCAGTTTATAGGCATGAATCTGACAGTCTACACTTGCTTTCCTACTGCATTAAACTCTACTTTCCATCTTTATTTTATATCAAGATTTAAACAGCTCTCTATTAGAAACTGTAACCTTATTACTTTTACCTACTACTTTAACATTTTATTAATGAATAATAGGAGGGGGATGTGAGAAAGATGTTGGAAACAAGTACTGAGTTATAATAAATGGAGACTGTTTGAGTGGGTTCCAGTTCCCCCTCCCCACCCCTATGTGGCCTCTAGATGGCATATTTGATGAATGTGGACATGGGTTCAAAGAACAGGTGGTTCCCTCTGGCTAACTCGCCAGAGAACAGCTTGATAAATTATAAAAAGTAATAAGAACAGGGCATTGCTTGACTTCAAATCAGAAAAATCTCCATTGTAAGTTTTACTGAAAATGGGTCCGAGGCACACTCCGTGAAATTTATCCCTGCCTGCGAAAGGGTCATCCTGTCCTCTTGGAGACAGCCTCTTTCTTTCCCACCGGAGATGGAGAATGGGAGTATAGCTATGAAAGAATAAGAACCCTACATAAAAATAACAGAATAGTAAACTTTAAATAGTCATCTGTAAAAAAAACCAAGAATCTGGCACCTACCTAACCTTTGTGAGATTTTTCTAACCGCAGTAACTAGGAACAAGATTTACTTAGAAATTAGTAGACCGCTAAGATATGTCAAAATGATTTAATCTCATTTTCTAAACTCATGTAACCCTGCTATGTGTCAATTAAATGATTAATAACTGTACTTTATGTAATCAAAGAGTATATAAACAATCTGCTACTTTTAATTAAGGGCCAGGCTCAGCTTTTGCTAGTGTCTGTGTCCTCATTCATTCAGTCGCCAACACCGTCCATCCTTCAGGGACCCCTGGACTAGCTGGAGCTGGACTCCGGCACACTGCAGTAAACCTAAGAGTGCATATATCTTCAAATTAGTGCCTTTGCTTCCTTTGGATAAATACCCAGGAGTGGAATTGCTGGATCACATGGTATTTGTATTTAATTTTTTGAGGAACCTCCCTGTTTTCCAAAGTGGCTACACCAGTTTACATTCCCACCAACAATGCACAAGGGTTCCCTTTTTTCTACATCCTCATCAACACTTGTTACTTCTAGTCTTTTTTGATACTAGCCATTCTGACTTGTGTGAGGTGATATCTCACTGTGATTTTGATTTGCATTTCCCTGTTGATTAATGATGTTGAGCATTTTGCATGTGCCTGCTGGCCATATGTATGTCTTCTTTAGAAAAATGTCTATTCAGTTCCTCTGCCCATTTTTAAATTGGACTTTTTTTTGGTACTGAGTTAGTATGACTTCTTTATGCATTCTAGACATAAACTTATCAGATACATGATTTGAAAATGTCCTCTTCCATTCAGTAGGTTGCCTTTTCATTTTCCTGATGCTTTTGCTATACAGAAGCTTTTTAGTTTGATGTAGTCCCAACTTGTTATTTTTGCTTTCATGTCCCTTGCCTAAGAAGACATAGCCAGAAAAAAAATGCTAAGGTTGAGTCCAAGAGTTTACTGCCTGTGTTTTCTTTTAGGGGTATTATGGTTTCAAGTCTTACATTTAGGTCTCCAATCATTTTGAGTTTATTTTCATGTATGGTGGAAGAAAAGAGATCTAGTTTCATTCTTCTGCATGAAGCTATCCAATTTTCCCCGCACCATTTATTAAAGAGACTCTATATTCTTGCCTTCTTTGTCATAGTTGACCATGTATGTGCAGGTTTATTTCTGGACTGTCTATTCTGTTCTACTGATCTATGTGTCTATTTTTATGCTAGTACCATACTGTTTTGATTAGGTCTTTTGTGGTTCCATATCAATTTTAGGACTATTTGTTCTAGTTCTGTGAAAAATGTCATTTATATTTTGATAGAGATTGCACTGAATCTGTAGATTGCTTTGGGTAGCACAAACATATTAACAATATTTTTAATTCTTCTAATCCTGAGTATGGTATATGTCTATCTTTCCATTTATTTGTGTTGTCTTCAATTTCATCAGTGTCTTACAGTTTTCAGAGTACAGGTCTTTCACCTTGGTTAAATTCATTACTAGATATGTAACTCTTTTTGGATGCAACTGTAAATGAAATTGTTTTCCTGATTTCTCTTTCTGGTAGTTTATTGTTAGTATATAGGAATGCAACATATTTCTGTGTATTGATTTTCTACTGTAAATTTACTGAACATATTTATTCTAATAGTGTTTTGGTGGAGACCTTACTGTTTTTATATAAGTGTCATGTTGCCAGTAAATAATGACAATTTTATTCCTTCCTTATCTATTTGGATGCCTTTTACTTCTTTTCCTTGGCTGATTGCTACAGCTAGGATCTCCAGCACTACGTTGAATAAGAGTGGTCAGAGTGGACATCCTTGTCTTCTTCCTGATCTTAGAGGAAAAGCATTCAGCTATTCATCAAGTATGTTTGCTGTGGGTTTGTCATGTATGACCTTTATTAGATGAGGTATGTTCCCTCTATACCCACTGTGTTGAGAGTTCTTATCATCAGCAGATGTTTAATTCTGCCAAATGCTTTTTCTGTATCTCCTGAGATGATCATATGGTTCTCAATCTGCCCTTTTGTTAATGGGGTGTATTATGACAATGGGCTTGCAGATGCTGAACCATCCTTGCATCTGTAGAATAAATCTCACTTGATCATGGTGACTGATCCTTTCAATTTTTGAATTTGGTTTGCTAGTATTTTGTTGTGGATTTTTACATTCATGTTCATCAGAGATACTGATCTGTCATTTTCTTTTTTTTTGCAGTGTCTTTTTGCCTGGTTTGGGTATCAGGGTAACACTTGCCTTGTAGAATGAATTTAGAAACATTCTTTCCTCTTATTTTTTGAAATAGTTTGAGTAGGGTAGGTATTAATTAGCTCTTCTTTAAATGTTTGGCAGAATCCACCTCTGAAGCCATCTGGTCCTGGACTTTTGTTTGTTGGGAATAGTTTTATTACTGATTTAATTCATTACTAGTAATCAGTTTGTTCAGATTTCCTATTTGTTCCTGATTCAGTCTGGGAAGGCTATTTCTAGACTGTCCATTTCTTAGTCTAGACTGTCCAATTTGTTGGCATATGACTTTTCAAAGATTTCTCTCATAATCCTTTGTATTTCTGTGGTGTCAGTTGTAACTTCTCATTCTTCTCTGATTGAGTCCTTTTTTCTTAATGAGTCTGAAGATTTATCAATTTTGTTTATTTTTTCAAAGAACCAGCTTTTAGTTTCATTGATTTTTTTTTCCCCTAGTCTCTTTATTTCCATTCTGATCTTTATTATTTTTTCCTTTTACTAACTCGAGGCTTTGCTTGTTCTTTTTCTAGTTCCTTTAGATGTAAGGGTAAATTGAAATTTTTCTTGTTTCTTGAGGTAGGCCTATATCAATGTAAGCTTCCTTCTTAGAACTGCTTTGGCTGTGTTCCAAAGATTTTGAACAGTTATTTTTCTGTTTTCACCTGTCTTCATGTTTTTGATTTCATCTTTGATTCCTTCACTGGCCCATCAGTTGTTTAGTGGCATATTATTTAGCCTTCATATTTGTTTTCCAGTTTTTTTTTCTTGTAATTGATTTCTAGTTTTATACCACTGTGGATGAAAAAGATGCTTGGTTATGACTTCAATCTTCTTCAATTTATTAATATTTGTTTTGTGGCCCAACATGTGATCTGAACATTCCATGGGCACTTGAAAAGAGCATGTATCCTGTAGTTTTTGGATGAAATGTTCTTTATAAATCTATTAAGTCCATCTGGTTTAATGTGTCATTCAAAGTCAGTTTCCTTATTGATTTTCTATTTGGATAATCTAATTATTGATGTAAGTGGGGGGTGTTAAAGTCCCCTACTATTATTGTATTACTGTCAATTTCTCCCATTATATTTGTTAATATTTGCTTTATATATTTAGGTGTTCCTGTGTTGGGTGCATAGATACTTAAAATTGTTATATCCTCTTGACGGACTGATCCCTTTATCACTACATAATACCCTTCTTTGCCTCTTGTTAGAGTCGTGTCCTGAAGTCTATTTTGTCTGATATATAAGTATAGCTACCCCAGTTTTCTTTTTATTTCTATTTGCATGGAATTATCTTTTCCATCCTTTCACTTTCAGTCTGTATGTGTCTTTAGGTCTGAAGAAAGCCTCCTGCAGGCAGCAGATAGACGGACCTTTATTTTTTATCCATTCAATCACCCTGTTTTGATTGGTACATTCAATCAATTTACATTAAGTACTTATTGACAGGCTATGTACTTATTACCATTTTGCTAATTGTTTCTGGTTGTTTTTGAAGTTCTCTGCTCCTTCTCTTTCTCTTCCCTGGTGATTTGATGACTTCATTGTTATGCTTGGATTCCTTCCTCTCTATTTTTTGTATATCTATTATAAGTTTTTTGTTTGTGGTTATTTATCACAAAGTTCATATACAGCATCCTACATATAGCAGTCTATATTGGGTTGATGGTTGCTTAAGTTCAAACACATTATAAATTATTCCCCTCTGATTTTATATATATGTCATAATTCATATATTTTTATACATGTACCTAATTTTACTACTTGTCTTTTAAAGTTCATACTAGCTTTATAAGTGACCTATTGCTGTCTCTACTGTATGTTTTTACCAGTGAAAATTTTTTCCTTTCCTAATTTTCTTACTCCTAGCTATGGCCTTTTTATTCCCACTTTAAAGAAGTCCCTTTAACATTTCCCATAAGGTTGGCTTAGTGGTGATGAACTCCTTTAACTTTTGTTTGTCTGGCAAAGTCTTTATCTCTTCTTCAGGTCTGAATGATAACCTTGCCAGACAGTTTATTATTGGCTGTAGGCGTTTTCCTTTCAGCACTTTGCCACTCCCTCTGGCCTGCAAAGTCTCTCCTGAAAAATAGTCTTACAGGATTTCCCTTCTACATAACTGTTTGCTTTTCCCTTGCTGCTTTTAAGATTCTATCTTTAATCTTTGTGTGCCTCGGGGTGGACCTCCTCGTGTCCACCTCGTTTGGGGCTTTCTGTGCTTCGGTACTTGGATGTCTGTCTCTTTCCTTGGGTTAGGGAAGGTTTCAGTGATTACTTCTTCAAGTAAGTTTTCTGCCTCTGTTTTCCTTCGGGGACCCTTATGATGTGAATGCTGTTTTGCTTGAAGTTGTCACTGAGATATCTTAGCTCATTTTTTTTCTTCTTTTTGCCTGTTCAGTTTGGTTGCCTTCCGCTACCCTGTCTTCCAGATCACTGATCCGTTCTGCATCCTCTCATCTGTTGTTGATTCCTTCTAATGTATTTTTCATTTCAGTTATTGTATTCCTCAGCTCTGACTGGTTTTTATATTTTCTGTTTCTCTGTGGACATTCCCGCTGAATTCATCTGCACTTCTCTCTAGTCTGGTGAGTATCTTTGTGACCGTTACTTTGAACTCTTTATCAGGTAGATGGCCTATTGCCATTCTGTTCAGCAACTTTCCTGCACTCTGTCTTGTTCTTTCACTTGGAACATATTCATCTACTTTCTCATTTTGTCTGGCTTTCTGTGTTTGTTTCTATGTATTAGGTAGGTCAGCTTTGTCTCCTGGTTTTGAAAGAAGTGGCCTTAAAAATGGAATACATCCTGGCCCTCAGGACCAGGTGCTTCAGAGTTATTTCCTATGTGGGCTGCATGCACCCTCCTCTTGTGGCTGAGCCACAACTGCTGCGAGTGGCTGGTGGGTGAGGCCAGCCCTCTGCCTGGCTGTCAGCAATGGCTAGCACTCCTGGTTTGCTAGGCTCACTCCCAGTATGGCTGGCTGGAAGGCTCAGCTGCCACTCCTGCTGGTGTACTGGTGGACAGGGTCAGCCCTAAGCTGGCTGCCAGGAATGGCTGCCTAGACTTCTGGTGAGCATGCTGCTGGGAAGGGGTTTATTCCCAGCAAGGCTGCCTGAGAGGCCCTGCTATATCTGCTACTGGGAGTGCTGGTGGGTGGGGCTAGCTTCTCCCCTCCCCCAGGGCAGGAGACATGTCAGAGGGGTAAGGCTTTGGAGGGGGCCCTGCTGGGGCTAGTGGGTTGGGTGGGGAGAATCTGCAGGGAAACGCTGGGGAGGGGCAAGCAGTGCTGGCATAGTTAAGTGGAGAGTGTCAGAACTGGCTCCTGCAAATGTCCAGCCAGCTAGGCTGAGGGAGGACAAGAAAAATGGTGCCCTCCTCCCCTGGAGGACTCTCCTTATCAATCCCTGCCCCTCTGGCACACGACCGAAGTTAATCAATAAATCTCCATGCATAACTTAGGTGCTTTGCAAACTGTTGCTTCTGCACTGAGCATCGGACAGATGGGCACAGAATGCCGGCCCTCCAAGAGAAAAAGACTTGGCCTCCCACAGACCTCCAACTCTCTCAGAGTTAAGCCCCAGTGATTACCAAAGCCAGACATTATGGGAGCTCATCTTCCTGGTGCAGGGCCCCAGGACCAGGCAGGTCAGGTGCAAGGCTTTAACCCCTTACCTTCCATGCCTTGCTCCCTCTACTTCAGGGCTAAAGTGGGGGAAGTGTTTGGATGCCAGGCAAGGCTCTGCCCCTTTTACCCTTCTTGATGTGGACTTCTCTTCATAATTAGCTATGGAAGATCTGTTCTGCAGTCTTCAAGTCATTTTCAGAGTGAGTTGTGATACATGTTGCCTTGGTGTGTACATTGGAAGAGGTGATCACAGTGACCTTCTGGTCCATCTTCCCAGAAACCTCTGGATTCTTTTATCTCCCTCTGCAGACAATCTGTAGCAATGTTTTCTTTGGGTTGAAGCAAATGAAAACAATCTAGCCTTGCACAAATATGTAGTAATTTAGTTGCCTCTTCAGATAATTGTGATTTTTTGTGTGTATATGATAGCTGTCTTTAATGCCATACCAAAACTCAAGTAGTAGGTTCTTAAAGGTTAGTAGCAAAGTGGTCTCAGAATCCTTACCACTTAATTTTTACACTCTGCTACATTAAAATCCAATGGTCTGTCTCATATGTTGATCTTTTATTACTCATGCATGATTTTATAAGTTCTTACTGAATTATGATCTTCCAAGTGCTAACATATTATTCTACTGTGCATTATTTAAAAAAATGAAATTCATTAATATCACCAATCTCATTAGGGAAGTCTTTGAATACTGGGGTCATTCAAGCCCACAGTGATGGGTACAAGTTTTCCAAAATGTCTATTTTAGTTTAAAATCCAGAATTTTATCATGGTGGCAAAAGATACTGTCAGTTGTTTTCCTTGACCTGACAGTCTCACTGCATTTGAGAAAAGGGCTGCCCCAAATCAAAGTGTGAATAACTGCAGTTTGTCTTCTAGTGATCCTTCCAAGTAAAAACTGTGTTTCATGAAAAAACTAGTTTATTAATTCACAACTCGAGCAACACATAGGTGCTTCTTCTCAAGACAAGCAAGAAGCTGAGGTACTGTATGTGAACTTCCCTTTTTGTCACACACACTATTAAAAAGATGTGTACCCAAAGGTAGAGGTTTAATAAAACTAGCAATTTTTAATGTTTTGTCAATAACATTTATAAGTAAAACTAACAAGTCTTAAGCTCCAAGTGTGTTATGTTGAGAAATACAGCAGGTCCTCGTGGAGTCTGGGACCACTGCACCTGTCTGTGCTGAGGCTTGAGCAGTACAATCCACTGTTTTTGTACCACCTGCAAATGTCAACACCATGGAGAAGGGTCTTGGGGACCCCTACAGGTTCAGAGCCCATATTTGGAGAAATGTTGCTCTAAAACTGTTCCACTGCCAGTTGTGATGGTCTTTTGAAAATACCAACTGCATTCCTTTTCAGAAAGACAAACATTCTTTTGGCCTTAACATCAAGAACTAGACAACAAATTAAGAACTGCCTAATGTGCATATTTCAATAATAGGACCAATTTCCGTACCTGACACTGAGAGGGGACTCCACGGAGAGCCCCAGGAGGGCACAGGCATCCCGTGTGAAGATATCACAGATGTCAGCCCACTGGTTTGCATCGAGCAGGTGGACATATGGTGAATTCTCAATCCCTTGTCTCAGATACACGAGGCTCCCCATCAAAACCTGAATGTCTAAACAAAAGCAGCAGCAATTTGGGTGTGTGTGAATAATCGCACCTGAAATACAGCTGGCTTGCAGGTAAACAGGTTGAGAAAGGCAAGAATTCCCCCAACTAATATAGCCTAAGTGAATTTATTGATGTCTTTTAAAATTCTGGTCTTTTAGCTTGGTTTTGCCCTTCCCCCTAAAGTAACGCCAACAGTATAGAGAGAAAAGTAACGTATTAACTACTGATGCAAATGCAATGTCTTTTCTGGCTTTAATGTTTTAGTTTTGTGAAGAAAAAGCTCTGAAAGTGATTATCACCTAGAATTGTTTTAGCTTATTAGTAAATACGTACAAGATCTAGGTAAGATTAACTTAAATTTCTACAGACCTGATAGCTGTAGACCTGTCCCAAACAGGAAAAAGATTCCAGTCTCACCTTTTTGATGATTTAGGGCAAACGGTTGAAAATTTTTAGCATATTGTAATGCCTCTCGCTGATTTGTAGTTCCACCCATTAACAAGCTAATAAAATACAGTCTGTGTAGCTTAAATTCCAAGGAGCTGTTCTGGGCTATGAGCATTTCTCGATTTGATACTGCCCATCTAAAGAAAAAATAAGAAAGATTTCAACAGTAATTAAGAGCAACAAGGTGTGTTAAACATTGTTTGAATCCCAGTAACATGCAAAAAGGGTTTGGTCTGCCATCTTGTGGACGTCAGTGGTAACATCAATCCCTAGGCCCAGAGAATGTTGTAAAAATAAACGTTAAGTATACACTACGAGGACCTTCAGCCAGTGAAAGAAATAAGTATTAAGTCAGATGACAACTACACATTTAATAAGGTTTAAACCAAGACAAGACTGTCTCTGATAAGTCACATGATATATTCAGAATTGTACAAGGTCATACTTCGAAGCAAGGATCAGCCATGAGATTCACCATTGAACTGCTGACATCCACTCCTATTTTCCTGTTAAACTGGCAAAACATATATAAATGAAGAGCAAGATTCTCAAGGGGAGCCATCTACTTTTTGACTTTTGTTAGGTACAACATTTTGTGCTATACACTTCAGGATTACAAACAATAAACACAGGTATTTACCCCCAAGGTGCTTTTCAGTCTAATTAGGCAGATAAAACTATATAAATATCATATGGCACACCACAATGTGCCAAAAAGATTTGTACAAATAGCGCTAATGAGGGAAAGAGCAATATTCAGTTGAGTTATCCCAAGTACAGTAACTCAGACCTCTCTTGTACAACCAGCTGGAATAAGCAACCTTGAGCTGAGGCCACTGGGGCAGGTAAGCAGTAATGCAAAAACTTAGGCCAGCCAGAGGTTAAAATCAATTTGCAATCCAGTGCTAAGGAAGCACTGCTTTATTTCTCTAAATAAATTCAGATAGAGAAGCTGTTAGTACCATATTCTTATTTAATTTGACCTTTATTTGGACAAGTATTCCCCACCAAACCCAATTCACTAAGGACCAATGGAAATTGAACTGGGTGTGAATATAAACTGACTGAACCCTTCAAACTACCCCAAGAGTAAAACGTTTGAAGTTACTCGTAATCAGTCAGCTGACTTCACAGACCTGCAGGTTTTACTGGCCCCAACCTTCCCTGAAGGGGCTGCACATGCATATGAATATTCTAATCAGCTTGTTTACACATCCACATCTTGAGTCTAATCATGAAGCTTCTCTAACCTCAAAATCAAAATGATCTTTTAAAATATTAATTACCTATACCTTGGAAATAATTACTTAAATGTAAAGAAGTCTTGGATCCTTGCCTGACACTAAGATGAATGCAGCCAGGTTGCAACACCGAGTCTCATAAACCCTATTGACACCAACAAGATACTGCCAGCAGCCACCTCCTGCGAATGTCCGACAGCAGCCATCTGTACCCAAACCACTGCACTCTAGCAGCCTCTTGTCTACCAGAACCCTTCCTGGCTTCTACTTCCAAGGAGTGCATTTAAATCAGGCCACTTACCAAATGTTTATCTACCCCCTCACTCATAAAAGCATAAGTGTGTTTTCCTACTAACAAGTAAGGAGAGGCAGTAAGCCTTTTCTCTTTTCTGTTTCTGATGAGATATATGCGCAACAGTGTGCAGAGTCAAAGAGGGGAGCTAATGAGAGTACTACAGACTTTAAGCTAGCAGAAAAAGGGCAAGGTCCTTTAGTAGGCAATTCACAAAAGAAGAACACAACCTCTTTTACAGGCAAGTGTTCGAGATATACTGTTAAAGGAGGAAAAAGTCGTGATATATAGAAAAAAATAACTTCCAGTCACCCAAAGTTAACAGTAGTGAGTCCAGGGAAGTTGGCTTTCACACATTATTCACTGACTACAGCATG
Source organism: Smutsia gigantea (assembly GCA_032199065.1). Classification (NCBI taxonomy): domain Eukaryota; kingdom Metazoa; phylum Chordata; class Mammalia; order Pholidota; family Manidae; genus Smutsia; species Smutsia gigantea. Next base: position 142,353 of record JAVSCE010019996.1, on the reverse strand, counting down.
GGCTCACCAACTACAACAGGGCCCTCACGAGCAGAGCGGCACCGGCAGGCTATCACTGCCAGGTAAGCACAGCAATGAAGAGTAGCCAACAGCAGTCCGGATGACAGTAGTCTGTAAAATGGCCTTGCTGTCCCAGGCTTTCTAAGTCTTCTAAAGAACATATATTACTTTTACAGTTTAAAAGGTAGTAACTTTAAGCTAATGCAAAAGTAAAATTTCGTAACTTCTTTTTTCATCAAAGCAAGCACTGACAGAGTAATGACAAGTTATTCTTCCTACAAGTAATTCAAGCTACAAATTATGAATTCAAGCTTTTCAAGCTATGAATATATGTACCCCATTTTCTTAACCCAGAGAGACATTTATTTAGAACATGTGGTTCCTAACTTACCACTTGAGTTTATTTTTACACATTTTCAAATTTTTCTATAAACAAGGCTACAAAATAAGAAAAAACTAGCATTGCTAATTCCCATTCCCTCATGAAGAAATTTTTAGAAAAGTAAACAGATAGCCATTAAAAAAAGGAACTGGTGGAGTGTGGAGAGAATGTAAAACCCAAATTCATAGAATACAAGTTTCCACATGAGTCCTAAAGTCCTATTTCTTCTCATTCTATCCTGAAATGATGTATTACCCACATTTAACTTCTGAATATTATATTTAGCCGAAATCTCACAAAGCAAGGAATTAGAACAACCAATTCTACACTTCTCCTTCCCTGGCAAAATGTCATTCTGACACTGATATACCCCATTTTGCCTCCAAACACGTAAGCACATTTAAACATGAAGATGAAACCCTTGCCCAGTGGGACCTCTCCCTCATACCCCCAGGACTACACCCCCAGCACTCACATTTGTATTTGTATGACCCCAATTCCACAGGTGGCCAGTTAGCTGGCCAGGTAAGCATAAGTTTTAAAGTTACTCTGTATTGTCTCTTAGTTTATTTCCTTTATGATCCCTTCACAATCCAGCATCTTTCGTTATACTTAAGTTCTCGATGGGGTTGCCTTTCTTGACGATAATCCTAACATCTGCCTTATCTCTGAAAGCACTACCCACACTAGAGGCCTCCCCAGATAGCTTAACGTTAGTCAATCCATGACTTCTGGAATGATGAAACCATCTTTTACTGGCACTAAAGTTCTTCCATCTCCTTGTAAATACTGTTTTCTTTCAATGAGGCAAATAACTTCAAAACTTTGGCATGAACGTTAGCCAGACTGATGAAGGTTTGTTTTAACAGTCTCCGATACAAAACAGAAGTAAACACTCCATTTGAACCATAAGCAGCTTTCTGTTCTTGGTGCGATTTAAACTAAAAGTTGAAGTGACTTTACCTTGGTATTACTTTCATAGGAGTTTTTCAATATGCTTTGTACCGTAACTTCACATAGGCCTAGGTCTCACCCTAGCTTCACTTTGCTGTCGACATTTTCCAATCTCTCTAATCACACTCAATTTCACTTCTAGCAATTCATCCTTGCTGACCAAGTCCTTCTCTCAATTACCCATTTCTGTAACATGTTACTTGGGTTTTTCACTGGGAGATGAGGAGGTAATACAACTACACACTTGCTGTCCAGGGCAAAATGAATAAGATGCACAGTGACCCATCATTGAAGATTTAGAAGGTATGTGACTGGTCATCATCCTGATGTGCATCTGCTGACTTATGTGCTCTGTGGACTGAGGAGCTAGCAGACTAAAGTTTCTATTTCAAGCATTTTCTCATGGTAATATAGTGTAGTAACTTAAATTTGAACCATGTTGTTTGGTTCAAACTATGGTAAATGAAATTTGGACATGCTGGAATTGTGCAGAGAGGAATGCCCAGAGGTTCAACAGAAAAGACAAATCGAACAGAAAGAGAAGGAAGACAGGGATCTCAGAGGCAGGAGGACACTTCGTAAAGACAAGGCAGGCCCAAAGTGGAACAGTGGGGAGACACGTCAGTCTGAGGAACTGAGCAAGCTAGGGTGTCTATGGCCTACTATCATGGGCCGTAAAGAATCAGAAGGAAAATTGAGATTAGTTTTCTATTTCCCACCCACATACCTGCCCCTCCACTTTGCTGAGAGGAGGGAAACTGGCTGGAAAACCAAGAGGTTTATGGCTGGAGGGGTTATGCTACACTGAGAAGGGGTGAGGGCAAGTAATCAGTGGCTGGCCAACAGGGTCAAGTTAGGGGCATCTGTCATGTGAAGAAATAAAGAAAAATAATAGGCAAGAGAGTGGCTCAAGATGGCGGCGTGAGTAGGGCAGCGGAAATCTCCTCCCAAAACCATATAGATTCTTGAAAATACAACAAATACAACTGCTCCTAAAAGAGAGAGCAGAAGATACAGAACAACAGCCAGGCTACATTTACATCTGCAAGAACTCAGCACCTCACGAAAAGGGTAAGATACGAAGCCGTGACCCGGCGGGACCCAAACACTCCCTCCACCCCAGCTCACCAGCAGGGAGGAAAAGAATCACAGTGGGGAGGGAGTGGAAGCACAGGACTGCTAAATAACCAGCCCTAGTACTACTCTGCACTGGGAGCACAGACACACATTGCATGGTGTAATGGATATTAGAGAAACAGAAAAGTAAAACCCGAGACGGAGACTGGGAGTGGGTCCCGGCTCCTCTGGGACAAAAGAAAAGTGGGCGCTTTTTAAAAGTCTTAAAGGGACAAGGGCCCAACAGCTGAACAAAATCGTCCCAGAACACTCAGCCCAGTAGGCTGGGAATCTTGAGGAATTTAGGACCTCCTAACCCCCTGCCGGGTAAAGCAGCCCCGAAGCGCCTCACGGCGGAGATAAGCAGCCTGCCATTTGTTCCCCACTGCTGGTGCCAGCTGAACGCCACAGCTGCAGAGCAGCCGGAGAGCGGCCCCGCCCACGGCAACCACACAGTCTCCTCCCAGTGCGCAGCTAACCCCGAAGGACAGCAGAAGCTGAGCAAGGCCCGGAAGGCGTGAAGGGGTCAACCTGGCCGCACCCACAGTGCTCTAGGCAAGCCAGAGGGTGGACCCGCCCATGGCAGCTCAGGGGATTATCCCAGAGACTACCTCCTGGTATGTGGGTAACCAGCAACGGCTGCTGAAGCCAGAGCAAGGTCCGGAAGGCGGGAAAGGACCCAACCTTGCAGTAGAATGCACCCGGTGTGGCTGCCACGCCCCCGCAGTGCTCTAGGCTAGCCTGAGGGCAGCCCTGCCCACAGCAGTCTCAGGGGATTATCTCAGAGACTGCCACATGGTGTGCGGTAACCAGCACAGGCTGCGGAAAAGGGCAAGGTGAACAACAAGCAGAAAGGGACTTTGTTCTCCCAGCTGACACATGTGTCACCTGCCTGCAAACACTCTATTGCCATGAAAAGACAGAAGAATCTGGTTCAGTCAAAAATCACCCAGACAACCCCAGAGTCAGGGTCTGGTGGGATAGATTTAAACAGTCTTCCTGAAAAAGAATTCAGAATAAAAGTCATAACCATGCTGATGGACCTACAGAGAAATATGCAACAGCTAAGGGATGAAATCAGGAGGGACATTACAGAAATGAAACAATCAATTGATGGGCTTAAGAGCAGACTAGATGAGGTGCAAGAGACTGTTAATGGAATAGAAATCAGAGAACAGGAGTACAGAGAAGCTGAGGCAGAGAGAGATGAAAGGATCTCTAGGAATGAAAGAATATTAAGAGAACTGTGTGAATAATCCAAACAGAACAATATTAACATTATAGGGGTACAGGAAGAAGAAGAAGAGAGAAAAAGGGATAGAAAGTGTCTTTGAAGAAATAATTACCGAAAATTTCCGCAAGCTGGGGAAGAAAATAGTGTCTCAGACCACGGAAGCCCACAGATCTCCCAACACAAGGAACCCAAGGAGAACAACACCAAGATATATAATAATTAAAATAGCAAAGGTGAAAGGCAAGGACAGAGTATCAAAGGCAGCCAGAGAGAGAAAAGAGATCACCTACAAAGGAAAACCCATCAGGCTATCATCAGACTTCTCAACAGAAACCTTACAGGCCAGAAGAGAATGGCATGATATATTTAACGCAATGAAACAGAAGGGCCTTGAACCAAGAATACTGTATCCAGCACGATTATCATTTAAGTTTGAGGGAAGGATTAAACAATACCCAGACAAGCAAAAGTTAAGGGAATTTGCCTCCCACAAACCACCTCTACAGGATATTTTAAAGGGACTGCTCCAGATGTAAGCACTCCTAAGGCTAAATAGATGTCACCAGAGAAAATAAAAATCACAGCAAAGAAAGCAGACCATGCAAATATCAGCTAAAGGCAAAAAATAAAATCAACTTTCCACAAAAACAGTCAAAGCCAACACAAAAGACTACAGAATAAAACCTAACATAAAGAATGGAGGAGGAAGAATAAGAAGGGAGAGAAATAAAGAATCATCAGACTGTGTTTATAATAGCTTAACAAGAGAGTTAAGTTAGACTGATAGATAGTAAAGAACGTACGCTTGAACCTTTGGGAACCACGAATTCAAAGTCTGCAATGGCAATAAGGGCATATCTATCGATAATCACCCTAAATGTAGATGGACTGAATGCACCAATCAAAAGACACAGAGTAATAGAATGTATAAAAAAGCAAGACCCATCAATATACTGCTTACAAGAGACTCACCTCAAAGCCAAAGATATACACAGACTAAAAGTGAAGGGGTGGAAAAAGATATTTCATGCAAACAACAAGGAGAAAAAAGCAGGTGTTGCAGTACTTATATCACACAAAATAGACTTCAGAACAAAGAAAGTAGCAAGAGATAAAGAAGGACATTACATAATGATAAAGGGGTCAGTCCAAGAAGAAGATATAACCATTATAAATATATATGCACCCAACACAGGAGCGCCAGCATATGGGAAAAAATACTAACAGAATTAAAGGAGGAAATAGACAGCAATGCATTCATCTTAGGAGACTTCAACACACCACTCACTCCAAAGGGCAGATCAACCAGACAGAAAATAAGTAAAGACATAGAGGCACTGAACAACACACTAGAACACATGGACCTAACATATCTACAGAACTCTACACCCAAAAGCAACAGGATACACGTTCTTCTCAAGTGCACATGGAACATTTTCCAGAATAGACCACATACAAGGCCGCAAAAAGAACCTCAATACATTCAAAAATATTGAAATCCTACCAACCAACTTCTCACATCACAAAGGTATTAAACTAGAAATAAATTTTAGAAAGAAATCAAAAAGGCTCACAAATACATAGAGACTTAACAACATTCTCCTAATTAATCAATGGGTTAATGACCAAATCAAAACAGAAATCAAAGAATATATGGAGACTAATGACAACAACAACACAAAGCCACAACTTCTGTGGGACGCTGCAAAGGCACTTCTAAGAGGAAAGTATATTGCAATCCAGGCCTATTTAAAGAAGGAAGAACATTCCCAAATGAATAGTCTAAAGACACAATTACTGAAATTGGAAAAAGAAAAACAAATGAGGCCCAAAGTCATCAGAAGGAGGGACATAACAAAGATCAGAGAAGAAATAAATAAAATTGAGAAGAATAAAACAATAGAAAAAATCAATGAAACCAAGAGCTGGTTGTTTGAAAAAATAAACGAAATAGATAAACCCCTAGCCAGACTCATTAAGAGAAAAAGAGAATCTACACACATAAACACAATCAGAAATGACAGAGGAAATGTAACGACGGATCCCACAGAAATACAAAGAATTATAAGACAGTATTATGAGAATCTGTATGCTAACAAGCTGGAAAACCTAGAAGAAATGGACAACTTCTTAGAAAAATACAACCTTCCAAGACTGACCAACCAAGAAACAGAAAAACGAAACAGACCAATCACCAGCGACGAAATTGAATCGGTAATCAAAAAACTACCCAAGAACAAAACCCCGGACCAGATGGATTCACCTCTGAATTCTACCAGACATATAGAGAAGAAATAACACCAATTCTCCTTAAAGTTTTCCAAAAAATAGAAGAGGAGGGAACACTTCCAAACGCATTCTATGAAGCCAGCATCATTCTAATACCAAAACCGGGCAAAGACCTCACCAAAAAAGAAAATTACAGACCAATATCCCTGATGAACGTAGATGCAAAAATACTCAACAAAATATTAGCAAACCGAATTCAAAAATACATCAAGAGGATCATACACCACAATCAAGTGGGATTCATCCCAGGGACGCAAGGATGGTACAACATTCGAAAATCCATCAACATCATCCACCACATCAACAAAAAGAAGAACAAAAACCACATGATCATCTCCATAGATGCTGAAAAAGCATTTGACAAAATTCAGCATCCATTCACGATTAAAACTGTCAACAAAATGGGTATAAAGGGCAAGTACCTCAACATCATAAAGGCCATATATGACAAACCCACAGCTAACATCATACTTAACGGCGAGACGCTGAAAGCTTTTCATCTAAGATCAGGAACAAGACAGGGATGCCCATTCTCTCCACTGTTATTCAACATAGTACTGGAGGTCCCAGCCACAGCAATCAGACAAAACAAAGACATACAAGGCATCCAGATTGGTAAAGAAGAAGTCAAATTGTCACTATTTGCAGATGACATGATACTGTACATAAAAAACCCTGAAGATTCCATTCCAAAACTACTAGAACTAATATCTGAATTCAGCAAAGTTGCAGGATACAAAATTAACACACAGAAATCTGTTGCTTTCCTATACACTAATGATGAACTAACAGAAAGAGAAATCAGAAAAACAATTCCATTCACAATTGCATCAAAAAGAATAAAATACCTAGGAATAAACCTAACGAAGGAAGTGAAAGACCTGTACTCTGAAAAGTACAAGACACTCCTAAGAGAAATTAAAGAGGACACTAACAAATGGAAATGCATCCCATGCTCTTGGCTAGGAAGAATAAATATTGTCAAAATGGCTATACTACCTAAAGCAATCTACAGATTCAATGCAGTCCCTATCAAACTACCAACAGCTTTCTTCAATGAACTGGAACAAATAATTCTAAAATTCATATGGAACCACAAAAGACCCCGAATAGCCAAAGCAATCCTGAGAAGGAGGAATAAAACAGGGGGAATTACGCTCCCTGACTTCAAGCTCTACTACAAAGCCACAGTAATCAAGACAATCTGGTATTGGCACAAAAACAGACCCACAGACCAGTGGAACAGAATAGAAAATCCAAACATTAACCCAAACATATACAGTCAATTAATATTTGATAAAGGAGGCTTGTATATACAATGGGGAGATGACAGCCTCTTCAGCAGCTGTTGTTGGGAAAACTGGACAGCTACATGTAAGAGAATGAAACTGGATCATTGTCTAGCCCCATACAAAATTCAAAATGGATCAAAGACCTGAATGTAAGTCATGAAACCATAAAACTCTTAGAAAAAAACATAGGCAAAAATCTCTTGGACATAAACATGAGCAACTTCTTCATGAACATATCTCCCCGGGCAAGGGAAACAAAAGCAAAAATGAACAAGTGGGACTATATCAAGCTGAAAAGCTTCTGTACAGCAAAGGACACCATCAGTAGAACAAAAAGACATCCTACAGTATGGGAGAATATATTCATAAATAACGTATCTGATAAAGGGTTGACATCCAAAATATATAAAGAACTCACGCACCTCAATAAACAAAAAGCAAATAATCCAATTGAAAAATGGGCAGAGGATCTGAACAGACACTTCTCCAGAGAAGAAATTCAGATGGCCAACAGGCACATGAAAAGATGCTCCACATTGCTAATCATCAGAGCAATGCAAATTAAAACCACAATGCGATACCACCTCACACCAGTAAGGATCGCCACCATCCAAAAGACAAACAACAACATGTTGACGAGGATGTGGAGAAAGGGGAACCCTCCTATACTGCTGGTGGGAATGCAAATTAGTTCAACCATTGTGGAAAGCAGTATGGAGGTTCCTCAAAAAACTCAAAATAGAAATACCATTTGACTCAGAAATTCCACTCCTAGGAATTTACCCTAAGAATGCAGGAGCCCAGTTTGAAAAAGACATATGCACTCCTATGTTTATCACAGCACTATTTACAATAGTCAAGAAATGGAAGCAACCTAAGTGTCCATCAGTAGATGAATGAATAAAGAAGAGGTGGTACATATACACAATGGAATATTATTCAGCCATAAGAAGAAAACAAATCCTACCATTTGCAACAACATGGATGGAGCTAGAGGGTATTATGCTCAGTGAAATAAGCCAGGCCGAAAAAGACAAGTATCAAATGAATTTATTCATATGTGGAGCATAAGAACAAAGAAAAAAACTGAAGGAACAAAACAGCAGCAGACTCACAGAACCCAAGAAGGGACTAACAGTTACCAAAGGAAAAGGGATTGGGGAGGGTGGGGGGGAAGAGAGGGACAAGGGGGAAAAAGGGTGATTACCATTAGCAGACATAATATGGGGGGTTAAGGGAAGGGCTGTACAACACAGAGATGACATGTAGTGATTCTATAGCATCTCACTACGCTAATGGACAGTGACTGTAATGACTGCAATGGGGTACATGGTGGGGACTTGATGATGTGGGGAGTCTAGTAAACATAATGTTGCACATGTAATTGTAGATTAATGATGCCAAAATGAAAAAAAAAGAAAGAAAAATAATAGGCCTGCTGAGAACAGAACAGAGTTAGAGAGAGGTGTAGGCCAAGAAAAACATATGTGAACATCTTCAGATAACCTCATCTAGCAACTCACATTACCGTCAATAGTGACATATCTAGGTGAATTAAAGCTGTTCCAGGTAGTAGACTTGTTTGCTCTGTGAAATTAGAAGCCACAATCCTATCTCCCAATGTAGGTGCTAGTTATAATTTTTGTAAAAGTACAATATACACAGTTTGTAGATTAGAACAGAGTTGAAAAATTCCAAGCCCAGGCTCAATTACATTTTCTACAACGTTCCTCATCATCGCTCCGTCCACAGAACTCTAGCTGTTCTTTATTTGAACCTCTCCCATGGCTCACCTCACGATCTGTTTGGTAGGAGTTTCTGGTCTCTTCAAGTAGGGTCTCTGTCTTGCTTGTCTTGGCACACCCCCTGCTTTGAATGGGGTGTACTGATAAAGAGCACAGGCTGGCAGAGTCAAAAATGCATGGACTCAAATCCTAGAGTGGCAGTGTGAATGTGAGCAACCTGTTACTTAATTCTGTTTTCCTTACTGTAAGATGGGGCACTTCAAAAGGTGTGGGCATTAAGTGAGGGGGCCAGAAAAGCACAGAGCACAGAGACTGACACAAATAGACATTCAATAATAAGTTACTTAATTTGTGTCTACTAAACAGATAAACAGTTCTTCGGTTGCTATTTTTAGTAAGAAAATTATATTTAGAAAACAAGAGTCGCTTGAACCCTTCCATGTACCACTTTTATTTTTATAGTGCCAACTGTGTAGGAATATGACGATATGCATGTATCAGTTAAATCCCCTTCAAAACATTCTGAAGTTTTCTTAGCTAGAAGTTCACACTGAATATCTGCATATTTGATTCACTGGGCAGCAGTAAGGGGTAGAAGACAGTCACATCCTTAATTAACCTGATAACAACCAAATTTAAAAACTACAGAGCACATGCAACTAAAAAAGCACAAAACTATAATCAGCATCAAAAACTTTACCCACTGTCCACAAAACTACTAGAAGACGTAGTATCAGACAACACACAAAAAAACTAGTTGAGATACTAGAATAGGGTGTTGTGTTCTGGAAATCAGCATTTCCAGCAAAAAACTTCTAACTTTTCATTTTTAGAAAATCAACTACCACTATACCACAACCAACAAGCTAAAAAAAGTTCTGCTCCCAAATCCATGTGGGGCAGGAGAGCACAATCAACTTTGTAACTGGTCCTTGTTTAGAGAAACACTGTAGAATAAAAAAACTGACACCCAGTAAGGTCATCAATGTCACAATTATCTCTGTTCACTGCTATTGCATTCTCCTAACAAAGAGACCTTTTGTGCCCTTTCATAAAAAGACCCCAAAACAATCCTACTGACTTAGGTGATAAAAGTTAGACACAACCCACATCTGCACAATTATCCCACAAAACATTAAGCACTAATTATCCTGTCAGGCCTCTGAAAAGACTTGGCACGTTGTTAGCTCCATATTTAGAATTTCCATATTATTCCAAAAATATAAAACAAGATTCCACCTTTGTAATTAGCTGTTGTCCCCCAGGAACCTAACTGACAGCATTAGTCTATTTTTCTCTCTCCTCTCACAATTGTGCCAATCCGGGTTGGTGTCTATTTCTAGTAATACTGAAATAAAGACACTTCTTGCCAATCCCCACAGCACACTCTGCTCCAACCTTCACGGCATTTTTAAAGGCTAACAAATACCTTCTTTTTCTACTTTCCTTTAGGGCTTTATTCTTGGGATGAAAGCTGAAGTTCAGAGAAAAAAGTGACATTATTTACTCCACTGGGGTGAACCTGCCTGATGAATCAAGTGCATAAAAAAATGGAGAGAATGGCAAAAAGGACAAAAACCAAACGTTGGTCAAAAAAGTTAAGAACCCTATTAACATTGATTTTAGAGACTGAAAAGGAGAGTTAACATTTCATTTCTGAGATATTTTCAAATGGCAATTTCTCAGATAGTGTTCACTGGAACACTAACATTTTACTCACCTCAGAGCTGGCACGAAATATTTCTCACTATGTGCCATTTAGGAACCCATATAAACTAGTGTTACACATCTGAATCTAGTTAAAAAAAAAAACACACACACTCCAACTTTACATGAGGTTGCCAGTAATGTAAAATTTAGTAAGAATGCCCGACAGCTACAAGTGGCAACTAGCCACCATACTGGACAACACAGTTCAACAGATTTGTGATTTTTAAAAATAAAGTACTTAAATATGACATTGCTTTATTTATCACTAGTTTCCTACCACAATAACAAAGGGATTTTATAAACCTAAATTAATAATAGTTCAGCATCCTACAAGCACAAATTCCATAGTCTTTCCTCTTATACCTCCTCCTTGCCAGCCTGCTTAAGCCTTTATTCTTTTAAATACTCAATCTCAGGAATAGTTTATTTCAATTTTCCCTTTCTTTTCAATAAGGTTCTTAATATATTTATAGGCATGGCTTGCTCACCCATTTCCAATAATGCTCAGTCCTTGGTGAGGATGTATCCACATTAGAGATGGCCATGTTTATTTTCCTCCTGAGGAATTACCTTGTTTTGGAACATCGTATAAACTTTTGCCAGCAACAAACAAAACAACAGAAAATGAAAATGAGGTTATCACCCTAAACATTTTTTCTCTTTTGGCCTTTATATTCTTTTGCACTATCTTCTCTTCTGTATCTTTTCCACCAGGTGCCTCTTTCCATTTTCAATTGGCTTCTTATCAATAGATTAGCCTTTCTCCATCAAGCTAGCTGCATGGGCACAGATACTTATCCCTCAACTCATCTCTTGCACCTTTTCAGAATTAAGAACCACCCGCAACAAAACAAAAACAAGAAAACAACAGAAACTCAAACTCTGGAAAAAAATACAACTTGTTCAAACCTTTTCTCTAATGGTACATCTATCAGAGCCTTCTTTCTTCCGTGGTTCTGTATGGCTATTAAAAAAATGCCTGAATCAGCAAGACTGTCCACCTACAGGAAGCCAGAAGTAACAGCAAGAAAACAGACAACAGAAACTGCTTGATCACTGTCACCCTCACTTCCAGTGGTAGTCCAGGGTCTATGACCAGGTGCTTTGCCCTGCTTCCATCATTTTTATTTTCTTACAAACTGTGCCTTATTCACAGCAAGCTCACCTCACATCCCTCTGTGGTTTTTATTTCTAACCCCACCTAATTACTTGGCTTGGAGATAGAGTCCTCTCATATTTCAAGAGCCTGCTTGATAGTGTTCACGGCCTGTCCAATCTAGAACCCTTTAGTGGTCTAAATTAATACAGATTTTTTCTCTCTTCTTCTGTGAAAAGTTCCCTAACGTATCTCTCTTTCTCATGACCATTCAGTTATTTTCTTTTCCCTTATGCCATTCTACTGAAGCTTTGCAAAGAGAACTGTAAATTCTTCTACGCAAGTGCTTCGAGGGTCCTGAGCCTGCTGTCAGTGTTGGAAAAAAACCAAAACCAAAACCAAACAGGCTTCCAAGTCTGCAAGGGTCAGATCCGACCCTAGACTGCGGCAAGCCTGCCAAGGTACCATTACTCCTTGGAACACCTTTCAGAAGGCACCCAACTGACTTCCCCCAAAGACAGCACTTTTTCTCAAAAAGTCAGTAACTGGCACATACCTACAAGGATTGTTTCTATTTTTCTAACATTTCTCCATCTCTTTGTATTAAAGGTTATTGTTATTCTATTACTGACACTAGTTATTTTTGACTTTGCTTCTCTCTACCACATGAAGGAGGAGGTCATGTTTGCTCAAAGTTCTTCTTCAAATTATTCCATCATTGAATGCCTACAATGAAGTAAGCTAGGTGCCAAGAAGAATTTAAAATACAGATAAAGCAATCTGAAGAAGAAAAACCTGAACACAGACTCAGAAATAGAAGGACAGGAACAAAAGAGCAGGCAGGGTCCTGACTAGATCTGTATATGGAATTAGCTGTTCTACCGCTTCTCTCTACTGCATCACCATTCTTTTCTGCCTCTTTCCATTGTCTCTCATTATCTGTACGTAATAGCTAAGACTCTCCAAACTTCCTTCTCATCTAGTCCCCCCATGGCCTCCATTCATAATTAATCTTTTGGTTGGCCTCTGCCTACTAGACTGCCTAGAAGAACTACTGCAACCTCTCCCCTTCCTCTCTTCCCTCATCATTCTACAGTGCTTCCTCCCAGAATGTACAAACAGAAAATGCCACATAAAACATACCTTCCCCTGTATCTGAATGAGATTTCCCCAAACTGATATCCCATGTCTTTCAACTTTTGCTACAAGTTAAGTAAAATCAATTTTCTGTACCTTGCCCATAAGAGATGCTGAGTAAATATTTGCTTTGCATCCACCAGTAATGGGCAACAACTGGAAGAGTCTGATTTGTTCTAATAGATTCCTACTAAGCTATCATTTCTCAAACATATTCTATAGAACTCCAATTTTATGGGTGTTAATAGGTGTTACGGGGGCAAGGGCAGGGAACAAGCATTCTTTGGTCAAATATGTATAGGAAACACTGAGTTTTACAAAGTTAAATGAGTTTCTTTCTGGTAGGCTTGCTGATGGTTCATCTCATAGGCTTCAGTGAATCTCTCAGGGGAGAGTATTAAGGAAATTATCATGTGAAGCATTTCTCATATAACCTTTTGACTTTACCTCCTTTTTTTCACAGAGTCTTTTGGGCCTCAATTCCTCCTCTGTAAGATAAGTACTTATTTCATAGGGTTATTAATGAGGATTGGATACATTAATACATGTAAAATGCTTAGAACAATGCTAGGAATATTATAAGCACTCAAGAAAAGCTAACTGTAATTACCACTACATTCCCGATGCTGGTATTTAACATGACAATATTCCCAGAAAAGTGAAAATTTTTTACTGTACTTTCCCACTGTTACTACCAAGTGGCTAGAACAAGTCCTCCCCTCGCCTAGAGGCACTGCTTGGGACTACAAATAAAACACTTATGTTAATAACTGTTATATATGTAATTATCAGTAAGAAGCTTAGATCTTACAGAAAAAGCACAAAGTTAAAAGGGTCTTACAGATTGTCTTCATTCTGAAAGGAAAAGGCCTTGAGTACTTGGAGGGCTGAGGCAGTCCAAATACTCAGCACAGTGGTACATAGTAAGTACTCAATAAAAGTTTGATTAAAAAAAAAACCCTAAGAAATTAATGGACAAATAAATATTGCCTTGAATAACAACTCAAATATTATTTCTAAATCATCTATACAACAACTGGGAAACCCACTGCATTTTTATGTTTAGGTGCCCTCATTCCCTTTACAGATGTTTAATCATATAGGTGGCATATGAGAGTACAGTTGATTCTTGAAGAATGCGGGGGCTGGGGTGCCAACCCTCCACACAGTTGAAACCTATAATGTATAACTTTTGACTCCCTAAAAACTTAACTACTAATAGCCTACAGTTGACTGGAAGCCTTACTAATAATAACATAAATAGTCAATTAACACAAATTTTTTTTTTGTCATAGGTATCATATATTGTATTCTTACCATAAAGTAAGCTAGAGAGAATACTTTTCCGAACTGTCACGCATCTCCAAAAAATTTTCCAATATATTTATTAAAAGAAAATCTGTGTATAGGTAGACCTGCATACTTCAAACCTGTTCCAGAGTCAACTGTATATAGAAGAGTGGTTGTCATATTTTGTTTAAGAGGTATCAGAGGTACCTGACTGAATTTAATCCCCCAGGTATGTCCCAATCTCAAATGCTAAAAACAAAAACCCAAAAACCTGTTAACAGTAATAGGTATCACACATACACAATGATACTGCTTAAGTGATAACTATCTTTAAAGATGCAGTACCTACAACCTATCTCACAGTTATAATTTATATAGGGATTTATAACTTACAAATTTACACAGATCCCTCTACCCATCTGGTCTGGTTTTAGAACTCTTCATAATTTTCTAAGAACTGAGAAATGATCAGAAACAGAAAAGTAAGTTATGAAGAATTATGGATTAGTGGAAGAAAAAAATGCATTATATAAAACAACAAGTATCTTCCCAACTATTTTCTCCTGATAAAACGATCTCAAATACTTCCAATTTAAAACATCATGATCCTAAGGCTATGACCTCACTACAGAATCACTGCTTCTATCATCCAGTTTCTTCTATTTTTGAGCTTTTCCTTTCTTTAACCTGGTAATCTGCACATTAAAAAACTGTAGGATAGGGGTCAGCAAATTATGGCCAGGGGCCAAATATGGCTTGCTGCCTGTACCATACACCAAATGGTCAAGATGGCTTTGCACTTTTTTAAAGAATTGTGAAATAAGTCAAAGAAGAATATGCCACAAAGTCTTACTACGTGGCAAAGCTGAAACTATTCACCATCTGGCCCTTTACAAAAACCTTGCTGACCTTGTTCTAGAAAATTATGTATCATAGCTCCCATGGTAATTTCAGATAATTCCCATCAATGAATCATTACATTTTACAGTGATAAGAAAAACAGAACGCCTTCCTAACATTATTTGCTCTTTTCATAAATACTACTTATTCCAAAACCAATTAAACTGTTTTTTAGAATGTTAACATAAGACCCAGCACATTGGGGAAGTTCAAATATCAATCTCAGACCGCCTGAACAAGAGAACTTCAGTATGCTAGTCTAAAGTGGTGGTATGGGATACGGGAAACCCCTTCTCTTGTGGGAATTCACACCAACTGATAAGTGAAGTATGCTGTAACCATTTCCTCATATTGCCCATCCCATATATTCACTTAGTTCAAAGAAATAAAATAATTCTCCCTTGATTTCCCTGAAGTCTACTCCTGATGAGATACATATATAGCTCAAAATCTCTGATATGTTTTCTACTTAAGCTTTCTTAAAGAAAGTTCTCTCAAAGTATTCAAAAGAAAACAAACTCAGTAACTCACTCCAGAGCAGGTCTCAGAACTCTGACTTTCAATGCTTCTAATATTCGATTTAATTCCACAAATGGTTCTTTCTGACTTGGGTCCACAGAAAGACCAGATTCCTGAAAAAACAGAAAGAATTTTTGTTAGCAATAATCAGTGAAGAGATACAATGAAGTATATTCTAAATTATAACATATGCGGCAAGCCATTGATTTCTGTTTAACATGTATTTTTGTGGTAAAGACTGATGATTGAGCCTTAGAATCATTCTTCCCCCTTTTCTAAAGTAGTAGGACCCCCAAAATTTACAGGACACATAACCATATGGAGTAAAGCTGGGTATGACTCTGCAAGATATAAGTCTGGTCAATTAAAATATAAACACGTATTCCTTGCCCCTTCTTGGAATACCTAAAGGTGCAGCTGCAGTTCTGGCTGCTCTCCTGGACAACGAAGGTAAGGGGCACCTTAGAAATAGAGTTACAAGGAGTTTAGGTCCCTAAAAGCTTCATGAAGCATAGCTACCACGCATGCTGTGGATGGCTTATTACCTCCTATTTCTGTACAAGAGAAAAAAACTTCATTTTTTTTGTTTAAGCCACTGGTATTTTGGATCTTTGGTACTTGTAAACAAACTTATTCCTAAATGACACACTTAACCTCAGGAAATTTATATGGACACACATACAAAATTCCCGTAAGATAGAAAGACCTGAGCTATCATTTATCTTAACTGTTTAAAATAGAAAAGGCTTAGAGATTTATTTAACACACTAGCTTTAAATTCCTTCATTTTTCTAAACAGAAATACAACAGCACATAATGGTTTAGAATAGAGTTTGAAGACACAAATTTGGTCCTGAATCCTAGCCATCACTCAGAACCTGCAGGGCCCAGGCAAGTTACTTCTCCAGACCTCATACTCCTCATCTGAAGACTAAGAGCGGTAGCTTCTACCTCACAGGACTGCAGTGAAGAATAAAGGCAGGGCTTGGCCTGCGGCAAATACTCAATAGCTGCTACTATTATGACTAAGTGGTACTGGTAAACTGTTCTGAGATCCTAAGCTCATATCTAATAGAGATAAAAGATAAATGCTGCTCTCCCAAAATAAATTTTAGCTTGAAATTCATTTGATAAATCGAATTCTACAAGTTGAGCCAGATCAGAAGACAAGCATAAACCTCTTTGTCCTTTTCTTCTTCTCTGCTATACTTACTGTCCCTAACAAGAGAGGAAATAGAGAAAGTATATACCATTTCTGACTCTTTGTTCCACATGACCTGGACCAACATTATGGAGTAGGAATAAGGAAAAAACAAGTTGGATAAGAAGTTCTAGGACTGTAATTTTCACCAATTAAAAAGAAAAAAAGACTTCCTAGTAAAATGAGGTCAGTCCTGTTAATTAAAATATTAAAAATCTATCTGTGGTTAGAAGACGATTCAAAACTTCAAGGAGTTCTCATTCATGTTCCATCCTCTCGGAGCTGGCACACCCACCTGGCAGAGCTCCTCCGCCACATCCAGCATTCCTTGTCGGAAGAAGTGCTCCACCATCACCTCGTTGAGAAGCCTCTGACTGTCCGCCTGCCAGCAGCCATCTATTCCCACACTGCTAATGTCAGAATCAAAATTCTGAAAAAAAGAAAAGGAATCATGAATTGGCTAGAATACATCACTTTCTATGATTTTCATCCCACCCAATAGAAGCAATGGCCTTTGTTTCATTCTGAGACACCCCCAATAAGTACCCAATTCAGATTTATCTGTAGCCTATGACAGAAGTCCTTTTTCCACTGCTCTTTTCTCAGACTTGTCACTCATTGATTATTGCTGTAAAAGTAAACAGGCACATTTTTAGATGGTATTCTGGAAAAAATACATAAATTTGGCAATGATTTCTGTGAATAAATTGATTTCCAGCCATTATACTATATAGCATTATGCTGTATTTCATAGGTATACAGTGCTACCTGGAAGAGCAGGCTCATGTAGCACTGTCTAAAAAGAAAAGAGAGAAAGCCCAACATACGACAGTGAAATAATCATGGCACATCCCACAACTGCAGTGCCAAGGTGGGGGGGCTGGGTGCAGGAGAAGGGCCAGGTGATTAGAGAGCAGGCTCTGGGGCCAATCTACCTGGGTTTGAAGCTTGTTTCTCTCTCTCTCACTACCTGTGTGGTCTTGGCCAAATTAGTCAAGGTCTTTGAGCCTCAGCTTCCTTATCTTTAATGAAGAAAACAACAGTACCTCCCTGTTACAGGCTGTATTGTGTTCTCTCAAAATGCCTATGTTGAAGTCCTAATCCCCCAGTACCTCATTAAATTAAACTGAAGTCATTAGGGTGGGCCCTAATCCAATAGGACTGGTCTCATTACAGAAAGGAGAAATTAGGTCACATGCAAAAAAGGAAGACCATTATGTTATGGACCTAATGTCTGCATCCCCAAAGAATTTCTACATTGAAGCCCTAACCACCAATATGACACTCTGGAGACAGAGTCTGTGAGGAGGTGATAAGGGCTAAATGAAGTTGTAACGGTGGGACCTTAATCTGGCAGGGCTGATGCTTTTACAAAGGAAGGAAGAAATGCTAGGCCACTCCATCTCCACCAGACGAGCAAAAAGGTGGTCATCTACAAGCCAGTAGGAGGCTGTCTGCCCTCAACAGGAAATGAATCAGCTAGCACCTTGATCTTGGACTTCCCAGTCCCCAGAACTGAGAGAAAATAAATTTCTACTGTTTAAATCACCTAGTTTGTGGTATTCTGTTATGGCAACCTAAGTAGACAAAGAAAGCATGTGAAGAAGCAGGGAGGAGATGGCTTTCTACAAGCCAAGAAACGAACTCTGTCAACTCACTCATCTCAAACATCTAGACTCCAGACTGTGGGAAAAATAAATGCCTGTTTAAGCCACCTGGTCTGTGGATTTTTGTTATAGCAGCCCTAGCAAATTAATATATTCCCTTATTGGTTAATGAAATGGTAGTTGCTACTATTCTGGCATTACTATTCATAATTAAAAGGTGAGGTTCATTACTGTTTCTACTAATATGGAAAAATGTCTGTCACAACTTTAGTGAAAAAAGGCAAATTCTACAAAATTATAACCTAATTTTTGCTTAAAAAAACTTGCAAATGCTTAGGTAAAAATTCTGAAATACACACTAAAGTATTAGCAGAGATTATCACTGGAGATTACTCTTTACACAAAGAGCAAATATTCCTTTTACAAAAAACTAAGTCATTTTTAAAAAGCACACACATTGAGGGGTCCAGGTCCAGGTAAGACCAAGTAAGCACACTCCACACCCTGTCTCTCCCACTGAACACAGTCATGAAATCAGGTCAGAATGAATGGAGCAGCTATTTGATGGCACTAAAAAGTTAATACAGATCTTCAGCTTACAGTAGGGTTATATGCTGATAAACCCATTGTAAGGTGAAAACACCACAAACTGAAAATGCATTTCATACACCTAACCTACCAAACATCACAGCTTAGCCCAGCCTACCTTAAACATGCTCAGAACACTTATGGTTACCCTATAGTTGGACAAAATCACCTAACATAAAGCCTATTTTGTGACAAAGTGTTGAATATCATGTAATTTATTGAATACTGTACTGAAAGTGAAGAACACAATGGTCGTTAAAAGAGTATCAACAACTGCTTCCCTTCACAGTCTCGTGGCTGACTGGGAGCGGTGGCTCACTGCCGCTGCCCAGTATCACAAGAGTATTGCACCAAATACTACTAGTCTGGGAAAAGACCAAAATTCAAAATTTGAAGTACAGTTTCTACTGAATGTGAATATCATATTTGCACCATCATAAAGATGAAAAATTATTAGCCAAACACCCTCTGTAGCAGTAAGTGAACTGGTGATGGTCACAGAACTAGTGGTGAGTTTACTACTTTTCCTCCTCATTATCTCTCAGCCTGAATGCAATGCAGCCCAAACCCAGAACTAGGCACCCAGGAGGAGTGGGTGAGAAGCTCCAGGAGAAGCCCTCTAGTTCTGGTGCGAGGAACAGGAATGGGCTTCTCACCACAAAGAGGGTACAGAAAACCACTGTTTTCCCTCATTTTCTTGCACCTCTAGCTCAAGGCACTCTACAGGTATATTAGTTTTGTGCTGTAACTTAAACAACATAATTTTATTATCTCACACAGCTGCACAGGTCAGAAGTCCAATAGACTCAGGTGGTTTCTCTGCCCCAGGTCCCACAAAGCTAAAATCAAGATGCAGTGACCTAGGCTCTTATAAGGAGAATCTGCTTCTAGTCTCATTCAGGTTGTTGGCAGAATTCAGTTCCATGCAACTGTAGGACGAGGGTCCCTGATTCCTTATTGACTATAGGTTGGCACTGTTCTCGAGCTTCTAGAGGCCACCCACATTCACTAGTTCATGGCGTCCTCCCTATTTAAAGCCAACAACAGGGACGGCCACCCTCACACTCTGAATCTCTCTGCCTTTTCTTTCTGACCACCTCTGTTTTTAGGGGCTCTTATAAATTACATTGGGTGCAACAGATAGTCTCCCTATTTTATGGTCGACTGCTTAGTAACCTAAATTATACCTGCAAAGTCCCTTCACAGTAGTACCTAGATTAATATTAGTTTAGTTGAATAACAAAGGGACAAGGATCTTAGGAGGATTTTTAGGACAATGCCTATTACAGCAGGCAACCTAAAACTCTGAGCAATCACAGCTCCAATCAAAGGAGCTGTGGTCCCAAGAGAGAGTGATAAAAACCCTTACTGCATCTTTGCTCTCAGTCCTTCCACCACCCAGGCCCAGATACAGGTATAGTCATGGTAAACATACAGAAGAACACAGTAAACAGAACACCAGCTTTCTGGCCAGGTGATCAAAAAGAGCCCCAGAGAACCAAAGTACCAGGGATATTACAGAGAGGGAGGACCTCAGAAAGTGAGCCCCCTTAAAGTTTTTATGAACTCTGGGCTCACCCTCAAGTTGCACATGCATGGTCTGACCCTAAGCAGCATACCACAGGCTTTGAAAACTAAACTAGGGGACAGACCTAGTTTCCAGGTACCCAAATGGCCATTGGTTGGCACACAAACGGGACATATCTGAATAGCTCTGTAATGGCTTTGGAAATGAAGCTGACGTTGAAAATACAACACAGAGAAGACTGGTCACAACTTGTGCCTGAACCCAACCAAGTCAATTTGCCCACTAAAATAAAAACATCAATATTCTGCACAGAATTTAAACAAGACCCAGAGTCTAATAACATAATATTTAAAATGTCCAGGACTCAATCCAAAATCACTTGGCATACACAGAGCCAAAAAAACTACACTCACAAGGGAAAAGATGTTTAACAGACACCAATGCCAAGATGACACAGATGGCGGAATCATCAAAGGCTTTAGAGACATAAAATTGCTCCAAGAAGGGCTAACACTTTGAAACAAAAGAATGAAAATTTTAACAAAGAAACAACATACAATAATCAAAATAAAAAACTCATTGGATGAACCAAATAGCATAATGGAGGTGACAGCACAAAGTCAGTGAAGACCATCAATAGAAATTATGTAATCTGAACAACAAAAAAGATTGGAAAAGACAGCCTTTTAACTGTAGAATCAGATTTGGTGGCAAGGCCTGGTTCTCAGATTCAGCTACTATGTATTGAAGGCTTACTGTGGGAGAGATTGATAGATATCTTCATGTACATTATTTTGGTCTTTACCAACACTGTGTAAGGTAGGGACTGTCCACAGATGTAGATGTGAAAACTAAGACTCAGTAAGAAAAAAATCTCCAAAAAAAGAACAGAGCCTCAGGGACCTGTGGGACAATAACAGAAGATCTAACACGTCATCAATGTAGCAGAGGAGAGAAGAGTGTAATGCAGGAAAAATATTTGAAGACTATTTCCTAAATTTGACAGAAGATAATAACCTACTGATTCAAGTAGCTCAGAAAACTCTTAAGAGGATTATCAACTCAAAGAAATCCACACCCAAACACCTTGCAATCAAACTGCTGAAAACTAAAGACAAAGAAAAAATCTTGAAAGTACCTAAAGAAAAGTGATACACTGTTTATAGAGAAACTGTGATTCAAATAACTATAGATTTCTCAACAGAAACCATGGAAACTAGAAAGAAGTGGCACATTTTTTTTTTCGAGCCCTGAAAGAAAAGAACTGTCTTCCTAGAATTTTGTCAAGTGAAATTATCCTTCAAGAATGAAGATGAAACAGACATACTCAGATGAAGGAAAGCTTAACCTGTTGGCAGAAGACTATTCTTCAGACAGAAGGGCACTGATACCAGAAGGCAACTCTGAACATCAGGAGTGAAGAAAGAACAAGTCTACCTTGTGGTCTGAAAGCTTTCCCTGCCCAATTTTATTTCCACCGCCTTAATCTTTCACAGGCATTACCCTCTAATAAATCCAATGCATTTCTTTTTTAAAAAATGCATACATGTAATTAGACAAGGTCATTTAGATTTAACCGAAATTACCATCCTAGTCAATCACTACTTTAACACAGTCCAAGCAACACAGACTTATTTTACAGCACACATAAAAACAGGCAGTAAGTGACCTGCAATCAAACTGCAAACCACCTACCATCTACAATCACCTCAAAGCAGGAGAATTCTCCTCTCCAAAATTAAGCACCTTTTTAAGAGTTATTTATTCTTAGATGTCAACTCAATAGCCTGAAATAAAATACAGGTATTAAGATTCAGAAGTCAGACAAAAAACAAAGCAAGATTACTGTTGGGAGTCTTAATTTTAATTCATTTGCTTTTTTACAGACATCTTTGTTGGTCTAGTACTTAACCTCAAGAATGGAAATCATACACAGTACCTAGATGCTAAAGCAACAGACTCTATGCACATACTAAAGAGACTGTCCCTAGCACTGAAGAAAAAGCCACAGTTGCTTGGATAAGGTTCTCTAGTTTCATATCAGCTTATCAGATTCTGCCTGTTCAGAGGTGATTTTATAACAGTTCAATATATAAAAGCAGACTATTATTATATCTTTATGCTGTCCATGACAACTAGGACACTGGAAAGAGTGACAGTGTTACTGTGTTCCTCTTCAGGACTAGAGTAGAGGCCTAGGAGGGGGAGTGATGTCACACATAGCTTCCCATGTTTTCTCCCCCACACAAATGGCCTTTCAAATGACTGAAGGAATGAGAATCTGAGGGCAATTTATTACAAACTCAGGAATCCACCTATCAGTCTCTAAACATGGAAGTGTAATATATAAGCAAGAATCACTGAGACCGAACACAGAGGCATCCTCACCAACCTAGTAGCCCCACTCTACCCACCCAACTACACCTTGAGATTTTTACTTACTCATTTAATACTTATTTCCAATTCCATCAACCCCCAATAAATTTATCAGGTGTCTATTGCACAGGAACAGAAATGTTTGTTCTGTGAAAAAACAACTTTGGAAGGCACACTGTACAGCTAAAAGCACGTTAAAACAGTTTCATCTGGCAGTATACATTACATGTCAAAATGTTAACAGCGACTACCAGACAGTAACTGCTCAGATTAAACAAAACAATTCCTTCAAATTTTTCCTTAATATACATAAGAAAGTAAATTTTGATCACCTGGAAAAAAATTTTAATCTAAGAGTCTAATATTTAAACTAATTTAGGCAGTTTTACAATAATGCTCTTCATGACCTTTATTTCCATAACGTCACTACTGTACAGGTTAAAAAAAAATTGAACACCCTTACACTCACAGTACCTCTACTACATTCAAGTACTAAAAACTTATTTGCTAGTCTTGGAAAATACAATGAAGAATGAATAAACAATACATCTGGTGAAAATTTCTGAGCTCCCTTCTGCCATTCTGATTTTCCAGTTTAAACAACAAAGGTAGGAAAGTAAACTTTTTTCATCTTATTTTCCACTTACATGTAGTAAAAATTAAAGCTAAAACTGTACAAAGAGGCCAAGGAAATGCAATATAGTGTCAGAACTCCGTTTGTTGTAACTCTTAACTGTGGCATCAGAGTTAGGTTCAGTGCCAGCTTCTGTTGCTAGGTGACCAAAGTCCTTTGCCTGGCTACCCAGGAAATCAACAGCACTGCAAACAAGCCAAGAAGTGGCTAATGAAGAGAAATACCTTTTAGTAGCACTTCAGTTTTACTATACTTTTTCCTTTTGCATTTTTAAAGAAAAAAAGACTTGGGAAGGTGTTCTAAAATGTGAAGACAGGATTCAAACAAGTATCAAAAGCAGTAAGAAGCATACATTCAAGGGTGTGTCTGCATGGAGAAGATGTTATGGAGTGGAGAGAGACATTCCAGACACACACTAATCCATATATCGTTTCATGTACTTCTAGTGTCATTCATATTTTTGATGGTTTTAAGTTTGAAAATCTATGAGCCAGGGCAGAAAAGGAGTAAGTAACTTTAATAAAACATTATTATTATGAAACTATGAAATCTACAGATCATCCTATCTCTTTGGCCATATTATGAATACGCTTGTAAACTGGTTAGACTTTAAGGACTGGCTTTCATTGTTCACCATCTAATACCAATGCATTTCTTAAATACATTTTATAAAATTATAATTATTGAGCAGGCAGTGCTAAAAATACATGACAAAACTCAGTATTTGTTTTAATTCCTAAGTGCCATTCTTTAATACTGTTAATAATGTACAATTTCCCCATCTACTTCGGAGAAAAAAATTCGGTGTATGACCTAACAATGTGCTATTGTCAACCTACCAGGAATCAATTTTCTCCCAAGCTTCCAGTTAATCTGGCTTAGCACTGATGGGTACACTGCAAAGAACACTTAGCAGATAATAAACTCAGTTTGGGAAAAGATACCTACTTTACATACAACCCACAGAAGATTTAACATCCAAAATACTTTTTAAGAAATCCCACCCAATCAATAAGGACAATCTAACAGAAAACATGGTCAAGAAAATGAGTAACAAATTCACTAAAGGGAGAAATTCTAACAGTCAAACACATGAAAAGATGCTTAGCCTCAAAGACGACAAAGGAAATGCAAGTAATAGATTTGTATAGTATTTCACATCTGATTAATTTTTTTTAACGTTTTAATACAAAGTACAGGTGAGAACTGAGGAAACAAACATTCTACATGTTTGATAGGAATGCAAATTGGCATAAACCCGTAAGAGAAAAACCTAGCAAACCTAGTAAAGCTGCTCATGAGGCACATGCCCTGTGATGAAATAATCCGTATTTAGGCACAAACCAGACAGCAGTGCTTTACAAACTATGGGTTGGAAAATATATTGGGTGTATGTCATAATCAGCATTTGTAGATACATTTTTA
The DNA here is from genome assembly GCA_032199065.1 of Smutsia gigantea. Lineage (NCBI taxonomy): Eukaryota > Metazoa > Chordata > Mammalia > Pholidota > Manidae > Smutsia > Smutsia gigantea. The sequence continues at coordinate 117,330 of JAVSCE010019996.1, read as the reverse complement.
TATGTAGATGCTACCTTCTTAGACAACATTCCATTCTCTCCTCTGTATGATATACATACCTCTACTTCTGTTTTCAAAGTTAAGGGAGAGGTAAGTTGTGTCAGATCAAGGAAGAGGAAAAAAAAAAGCCACACTGGTAAGTTCTTCCTTAATGAACAAAGGGAGTAATGTGGCATGGTCGGGGATATGCCAAACTACTCTGCTTGTCTTTTAAGATCCTTAAAATGCTCCATAATCTAACCATCTGTCACATTTGCATCCCTATCCCTCACAATTACTTTACATACCTTTCTGCTCTAGTCAATCTGCTTTCCCAACTGCCTCATCTGAATGGACTACAGAAATCTGAGCGACTATTTTACTAATTCTTCCAAAGATGGCACATACCTCTTACCATTCTAGATGCGCAGGAGAGAAATTCATACATGGAGCGGGTCCCTCTGCGTACTAGGGATTAACTCACTCAAGAAGTCCAGTTGAGAAAGGTTCCTCAAAGTCCTAAAATCTGGGTTTTTATCCCAGATTTTTCCATTTGCCTTCTTGTTCTTTAATCTCAGGCAGGATACTGAGTCTTAGTTTTCACATCTACATTTGTGGACAATCCCTACCGTACACAGTGTTGGTAAAGACTAAAATAATGTACATGAAGATATCTACCAGGACCTCTTCCACAGTAAGCCTTCAATACACAGTAGCTGAATCTGAGAACCAAAACTTCTGATGCTACAGTTAAAAGAATCTTCATTTTAGAAAACGTAAGTAAAAACAAAAGTACAAAAGCACATTAACAGATGCTGTACCGAACAAGCTATTTCATCCTCTAGCCTCAGGCGAAAAAGTGGATGTGTACCACCTCCAAGTCCAGTGGGATTCTCCAATCTTGCATCCAGTTATGAGACCTGACTTTGCAGGTCCAGACTTTCCTCTGTAATTCAACAAATTATTATTATCATCAACTAAATAATGCAGTTTCATTCTGCTCAGAGAATAAGAACAAATGATGCAATGTGACAGATGGCAAAGAAAGCAAAACTCATCTTCTCTTTTAAGAATGCTCTTCACACAGAAAAGGGCAAAACCAATAGTTTCATATAAACTGGAGACCAAAAGAAGTGAAGAGACCCAGAGGGCTTCTAGCTGTGACTCCTGCTTTCTACAAAGAGAAATCTCCTTTGCCCAAACCAGTTAGATTTAAAGAAAAGTGCAGGTAACCAGGGGTAGGCAGGAGGGCAACTGGACCTCCAAAGATGTCCCTTCCCCATCTCTTGCCTCTATTTCTCTCAACACATGAATTTTGTTTTCCACGACAGACCAGAGTCTCTCAAGGGCTACAAATCCACTAGGCTCCCAGATTCCTGGCCCTTCTTTCTGTAAAAGCTCTGTTAAGAAAGATCCAAGGGAAGGGCTTTCAGGCCCATCATGACACCATGCACTGGGACCAAAGCAGACAGGGTATTGGGAATATGGTTGCTCCTAGTCAATCCACACAATTTAAAAAGGAACATCTTCCTTCTTGACCATAAAGATACAAGATTTTTATTAAATGCCTTGCAAAAATTACATAGTCAACTGCACTTTCTTGGATTACCTGCTATTAGGGGAGGGGTTTAGTTTGATTTTTACTTTACTTTTAGCGATATGTTCCTGGCTTTTTATCACGGTTGTCTTTTTATAACTTTGTTAACCATTCCTTTTCCGTAATTCTAAAAATTCCACCCAAAATATAGCAAATTATCTGCCAGAACTCAACTTACTTTTTCTTCTTAATCAGAGTGAATTTTCTGTCTTTTTTTATTTCCTTGTTTTCTTCATTAACAATAGTATCTCTCTACAACATGAGGCTTTATCCATTCTATAACAAAGGACTTTAGAGCTAGTACCTATCTGGCTTACCCACTCTATCTAAACTACCATTAAAAGCTAAATCCAAGAACGTATCTCCCACTGTTACCTTTTTCTCCTTTCAAACCCCAGTCTTACCTACATAAAAGGCAGTTCCAGATGGCTCATGCAGAACTATCCTAAATTATTCTAAGTTTCACTTTTTATAGCATTACTCCATTCATTTTTTTAATACAGTTGGCATTTTGCCTCACAATGTAGATGCTCCATCTACTGGCAGAAGATCAACTTAGACAAAGTGGCTTTAAAAAATATATTTTTAACCTTATTTTCCCCCTTAAAACATTACAAGCCCTGCAATGGCTTCATTTCCTAGTATAGCACTGCATTTAAGAACAGACTCTTGAGTGAGATCTTTTGCCAAACCTTGATTTACCACTTCCAAGCTGTATACCTGGGGTATGTACTTATTTTCTGTAATTCAGAAATGTAATGTACTTATATTCTCCAACTTTTAGTTTCCTCATATGCAAAATGGGAGTAACATACCCCCTTTCTCCAACCTGATCCAACCAAGTCCCACAGGAGCTGCCATTCCAGTCAAGTCAGTCCCTATCTCAGCTGCTGTTCAGCACCTTCCCAGCCCCACAGGCAAGCACACATCACTGCTCTGCTCCTCTCGATCTTACCCACTCTTCTAAGTGAAATTTAAGATACCAACATCACAAAACAATCAAGAGCACAATGATCATCCCTTTACATTACAGTAAGCAGAGTCCATCCCAGGCAACTCTGTTGCCTCAGAATTCTTCCAGTTCTTTTATGTGTATAAAAAGCACTCTTACCTGACCAGAGCAGACCACAACCTTCAGAAGAACATGTATATGTGTTCCACTTCCAACTGTCCCACCACAAATTTTACACACTTTAAAATCTTAGCACTATTTCTTTTCACACACACACACACACACACACACACACACACACACACACACACACACCACACACGTCTAAAGCAGTCAATAATAATTTTATTGCCTTTTCTTACTTAGCAAGTTAAATCAAAAAAAGTCAAAAAAGTAAAACAGTAAACGCCCTAAAGGGGACAGAATTCTAGATTCTCTTAAAATAAGAGAGGAAATTTAAGATAGCCCAACACATTATTTATTTTACCAAAAAAAATAGTATGCCACAGAACCCAACAGCTGATTATTATTTAAATAGTGGCTATCCTATGGGCATGTGAAAATAATCAACACATTAAAGCAGAAATCTTTAATAACTTTTTATGTTCACAATAATTAGAAAGCAGAAAATGTTTTGGCTAACACTACAAACTTCTTTTCTGCTTACAATTTCAGGGAAGTGATGACTAGAGAACTTTAAAATAAGCATTAGAGCATTAAATAAAAACCATTTAGCATGTCAGGAAGTTACTAAAATTCATGACTCAAAACCAGCCTGCTCATAAAGGAGTCACCAGCTTCTCTGTCCTTCTCTCGGCAGAGTGGGAACATGTGTCCATAATAATGGAGCTCACAGGTTGCTGGACAGCATTCCGGTTTATTACTCAGGTCTGTTTGTTGTGGTGCTTAAAAGCCTTGCGCCACAGCAGCGTCAGCTTATCTTGTTTGTTCGTCACCGATCCACGAGTCCACCCAGCCTTTACAACAGGCAGCCCTGGACAATTGCACAAATTTACCAGGTCCAAACTAAAAGAGAGGGAAAACTTTAGAAGCCAATGAATCTTATACCAGCCTACAAAGAATTCCTCACATAGGTGAGAAGCTCATACATAACTTCAAGGCAGTTCTACTTGGTAACAGCTTCCTCTACAGATGAGGCAAAAAAAAAAAAAAAAAAAAAAGCCAAAAATGAAAAAAAAGAGAGATAATGTCCATAAAGATGTTAAGAGAACTGGGCTAACAGATCCAGGCTTTCTTCTGCAGCCCTGGACTACAATTCAACAAATAACATTATCAATTTAATAATGTGGTTTCTTATGATCAGAAGAATCCAGAATCCAGGTCACCTGGAACCTAAACTACTCTACATAAAACTACAAACGAACAAATTTTAAAAAGCTCTTATGATTTCCAAATACATGAAAAAAATGTCCTCAATAAAGATATGAGTAAATTAAATTATGTAATTAGGAACAATCATCTCAAAAACATCCCCACCAAAAATGCCAGAATGTAATTACTTACTGTGTGTTCCCCTGGTATCCATTCTCAGATACTTCCATTTCTAGCACCAAATACATCTAAATGCCTTTGTCGCAAAGATTAGTCAAAATATCTGACAACCCTTATGAATACTTCTAAAAACTTGCTAGGTCAGGAGGAAGACATGCTCAGCAAGTCACCAGTAACTAGAGGACCAAGAATAAAGGAGGGTTCTGGCGATAATTATGACATGATAACAGACATAAATGAAGAAACAAAACATATAGTTACCCTACCCATGGTGGAATACAAAGCTAATGAATTATTTGCCCAAATGCTCCAGATCCTGGTGGCCAGCAGTCCACACCCTTGAGGTACAATTGCTGAGGCTGTCCCCACCTATTCCCAGAAGCTGGGATCTCTCTGACTTTCCTGATTGGCTGCTTTAGAAGCTTCAGCTTTTCTCACTGTCACAGCATTTTCTGGTCATGCTGTCTCCGCCTTTTGTCATAACTGTAGGCAGCCCTGGTGGTCAAGCAAGTCTCCAGGAACCTCCTGGGATTTGAACCATCACATCAGTAGAATGCTTTGGTCAGAGCCACAGAATATGAAGCTTCCTAAACACCACCAGTAGTTACTTCACCCTCGAGAAACAGAGGGTCCTCAACCACAGTGATTTAAGGTCATCTCTAAAGTGCCCACTACCATTCCAATAAGGCCTTAAACTAGTAGACAACAATCACTTCAGTAATTCAATGCCATAGACCCAAAAAAGTCTGATGCCAAAGCCACTTCTAAAGCTGTGTTCACTCCCTTGGGACTTCCAGGTGTCACAACCTCAAAGCTATTTCAGAGAACACTCGCTGCCTTCCCAGCCTTTGCTGGCAACTGCCATCCCTACTCCAGAAATGAAGCTGCCAACACCTCTTCTCTGGACTCTTCCACTGAGTCAAGGCCCTCAGGACTGAGTGGTGAGTGCTCTCTGAAAGGTCGCTAACCCTTCTGTAAGCTACGCTACCAAACAGTCCCTGGAGCCCCTGCCACTCACAGCCCTGTCAAGCCATGCCTACTAGTTAATGGTATCCCCTCAGAAGCATATAGTGCTCCTATATGTGCTGCCTCGAATCTAGCCTTCCAATACACCTGCTCTACAGGGTAATTTGTAACAGGTTTGCCCATGAGTTACAGCCACTCTCTGGAATACATGAATTTCTATTTATGGTATAGCTATCACCCTCATGCATACAAACTAAGCAACTCACAGGATTGGTCTTGCCATAAAGAGCTCTCCCCAAATTTGTCCTCGCTCCCAGAAGCTTACAATATGTGAAAAATGTCCATAAGCAGTCACAAACTCCTCAGTAACTGAAGTAGTTAGAGGTATCACATGTAACCTCAGGACACTTCTCTCAGGCCCCAGTAGGACTACGAGCAACAAGGGCAAAACTGGCCCAGTGCCAAAAATGACAATGCTCAGAAGTAAACTACAAAGTCAAAAGACTCAAGAGATGTCATAATAAAAATGACCCAAAAGAAGTGACTGGCCTTGTTGGCGAGCAACCAACCCAATCACTCCCACAAAAAGCAACACTGGAGAAAAGAACAGTATGGCCACAGAAAGACATGAGTTAGGATGCAGGGGAGATGGATTCAGGGTGTTACTCTATTCATCCTCTACCAGGACCAGACACAGGCAGGGAACTAACTACTCAGGAAGCAGTAAAAGTTACTTCTTTAAACAAACTCCCTCATAGTAGGTTAAAAACTGCTTTGGAAATTTACTTATCATGACACTATGAGCTATAGTCATATAAACAAATGGATAAACACAAGGTTGTAAAAAGAGAGGGTTTTTTGGTTGGTTTTTATCCTTTTTTTGAAAAACAGGCACACCTCGTTTTAGTACACTTTGTTTTACTGCACCTCCTAATACTGTGCTTTTCACAAATTGAAGATTTGTGGCAACTCTGCAAAGAGATCAGTGCCATTTTCCAACAGCATTTGCTCATTTCATGTCTCTGTCACATTCTGGTAACTCTTACATTATTTCAAACTTTTCATTATTATTGTATTCATTGAGGTGGATCTGTGATCAGTGATCTTTGATGTCACTATCTTAACAGTTCTGGGGCACCACAAACTGTGCCCATATAAGACAGTGAATTTAACAAATGTCATATGGGTTCTGAATGCTCATCAACTGCATGTGCCCATTTCTTTCCCTCTTCAGGTTATCCTCTTTCTGAGCATGACAATACTGAAATTAGACCAATTAATAACCCTATAATAGCCTCTTAGTGTTAAAATAAAAGGAAGAGTTGCATGTCTCTCATTTTAAATCACAAGAAAGAAACGCTTAAGCTTAGTGAGGAAGGCATGTCAAAAGCTGTGACAGGAAGAAAACTAGGACTCTTGCACCAGTTAGCCACAATGGAAAAGTTCTAAAAGGAAATTAGTAGTGAACACGAAAATAATAAGGGAAAAACAGCCTTATTGCTGATATAGAGCAAGTATGATCTGGATAGATCAAATGAGCCACAACATTCCTTTAAACCAATGCCTAACCCAGAGCAAGGGTCTAACCCTCTTTAATTCTGTGAAGGCTGAAGGAGGTGAGGGAGCTGCAGAAGAAAAGTGTTAAGCTAACAGAGGTTTGTTCATGAGGTTTAAGGGAAGAAGCCTTTATGTCTCCATAACACAAAAGTACAAGGTGAAGCAGCAAGTGCTGATATAGAAGCTACAGCACATTATCCAGAAGATCTAGCTAAGATCATTAATGGCAAGGACTACACCAAGCAGATTTCAACACGGACAAAACAGCCTTATATTGGAAGAAGATGCCACCTAGGACTTTCATAGCTAGAGGAGGAAAGTCAATACCCAGCTTCAAAGGACAGGCTGACTCTTGTTAGGGGCTAATACAGGTGACTTTAAGTTGAAGCCAATGCTCATTTACCATTCTGAAAATCCTAGGGCCCTTAAGAATTATCTACTCTACCTGTGCCCTCGAAATAGAACAACAAAGCCTGCATGACAGCACACCTGTTTACAATATGGTTTACTGAATATTTAAGACCACTATTGAGACCTACTACCCCAAAAAAAGATTCCTTTCAAATATTACTCCTCCCTGACAAAGCACCTAGTCACTCCATACAATAAGATTAATCTTGTTTTCATGCCTGCATGTGTGCTATTTGTTTTTGCAACACAACATCCACTGTGCAGCCCATAGATCAAGCAGTCACTTCAACTTTGAAGTCTTATGATTTAAGAAATACATTTCATAAGGCTATAGCTGCCACAGACAGTGATTCCTCTGATGGATCTGGACAAAGTCAACTGAAAAACCTGAAAAGGATTCACCATTCCAGATGCCATTAAGAACATTCGAGATTCATGGGAGGAAGTCAAAATATCAACATTAAAGGGAATTTGGAAGAAGCTGATTCCAACCCTCAAGGGCAGCTTTGAGTGGTCCAAGACTTCAGTGCAGGAAGTAACTACAGATGTGGTGGAAACAGCAAGAAATTAGAAGTAGAAGTAGAGCCTGAAAATGGGACTGAATTGTTAAAGTCTCATGAAAAACCTGACCAGATGAGATTCTTCTTATGGATGAGCAAAGAAAGTGGTTTCTTGAGATGGATCTATTCTTGGTGAAGATGCTGGGGAGACTGTTGAAATGACAACAAAGAGAATTACAAACACTTAGCTGATAAAGCAGCAGTACGGTTTGAGAGGACTGATTCCAATTTTGAAAGTTCTATTGTGAGGAAAATGCTATCAAACAGCATTGCCTGCTAGAAGAGAAAACATTCATGAAAGGAAAACTGATGCGGCAAACTTTGATGTTGTCTTATTTTTCAAGTACTGCTACCCCAACCTTCAGCAGCCATGAACATCAAGGCAACACCCTTCACCAGCAAAATGAGTACAACTCCCTGAAAGCTCAGATGATGGTTAGCACTTTTTAGCAATAAAGTATTTGTAATTGAGATAGATTAAAGATGGTGGAACAGGAAGGCAGGGGGAAACCTCCTCTCAAAAACACATCAAAGAGGAAAATACAGCAAATGCAACTAGACATGAAAATGATCTGAAGACTGCAGAACAAACCACCTAAACCTGAGGAAGAAGAGATGACAACACAGAAAAGGGCCAGAAAGCATAGCAGAGACATCTAATAAAAAAAAAGAAACAGAGAAACCCTCGAAAAATGAGTAGGCAGAGGAATATGATCCAGACAAAACTATAAGACAGAACCCCAGAGAGAGGGCTAAATGAAAGAGATCACCAATTTTCTTGACAAAGATTTCAAAATAAGTCATAAACATGCTTACAGATTTACAGAAAAGTATTCAAGATCTCAGGGACGACTTCAACAAAGAGACAGAAAATCTGAAAAGCCACTCAAAGCTGAAGAATACAGTATCTGAAATGAAACATACAATGGAGGGATTTAAAAGTAGATTAGATCATGTAGAGGAGATGAAATGTAAATGAAATGGAAATTAGAGAAGAGGAAAACAAAGAAGTTGAGGAACAGAGAGAAAAAAGCATCTCTAGGAATGAAAGAATGGTAACAGAGCCATGTGATGAATCCAAACGAAACAATATTCAGGTAAGAGGGGTAACAGAAGAAGAGAAAGAGAAAGGGATAGAAAGTCTCTTTAAGGAAATAATTGTTGAGAACTTCTCCAATCTGGGGAAGGAAATAAAAGACACTCAGGTCATGGAAGTACAGAGATCCCCTAAGAAAAGGAACCCCAGGAAGACAGCAACAAGACACATAATTAAAATGGCAAAAATCAAGGATAAGGAGAGAGTGTTAAAAGCAGCCAGATAGAGAGAAGAAAATTACTTATAAAGGAAATCCCATCACGTTATCAGCAAACTTCTGAACAGAAACTCTACAGGTCAAGAGGGAATGACAAGATATATTTAATGTACTGAAACAGAAGGACCTCCATCCAAGAATTCTCTACCCAGCAAGATTATCATTTAAATTTGAAGCAGGGATTAAACAATTTCCAGATAAAAGTCAAAGGAATTCCCCACCACTAAACCAGTCTTACATGATATGTTAAAGGGATTGCTGTAGATGGAAATGACCCTAAGGCTAGAGCTTTCACCAGTAAAAATAAACCCACAGTGAAGGTGTAGTACCAAGAAGTATGAAATTAAAACAAACAAAAAAATCAAATATACAGAGAGTAAGTCAAGGGATACACAAAAAGTGCAGATTATGACATCTAATATGAAAAGTGAGGAGGAGGAGGAAGGAAAAAAAAGTATCTTTAGATTGTGTTTGAAATAGAGTAATCAGCAATTTAAGATAGACTACTATATACTAAAGAAACTATCTTTGAACCTTTGGTAACCATAAAAGTATAGCCTACAATAAATACACACACACAAAAATAAATTTTAAAAAGTGAGAGAAATCCAATTACCACACTAAAGAAAACCATCAATAACAAGAGAATAATATAGGAAGAAAGAAACAGAGAGGAGATATAAAAAAACATCATAAACAATAAAATGTCAATAAGTACACGTCAATCAATAATCACCTTAAATGTAAGTGGATTGGAATGCACCAATCAAAAAGACATAGAGTGGCAGAATGGATAAGGAAACAAGACCCATCTAAATGATACCTACAAGAGGCTCATTTCAGACCCAAAGACATACACAGACTAAAAGTGAAGGGATGGAAAAAGATATTCCATGCAAACAATAGGGAGAAAAACGCAGGAGTAGCAGTACTTATATTACACAAATTGATTTCAAAACAAGGAAAAGGAACAAGAGACAAAGAAGGACATTAAATAATGATAAAGGGATCAGTCCAACAAGAGGAAATAACCATTATAAATTTTTATGTACCCAACATAGGAGCACCTAAATATGTAAAACAAATACTAACAGAATTAAAGGGGGAAACAGAACACCCCTAGTCTGACTTACAAGAAAAAAAGAGAGTGTACACACATGAACAGAATCAGAAACTAAGAAGGAATAATCACAACAGATACCCCGGCAGTACAAAGAATTTTAAGAAAATACTACGAAAAACTGCATGTTGATAAACTGGACAACCTAGAAGAAATGGACTACTTTCTAGAAAAATACAACCTTCCAAGGCCCAGAAAGAAACAAAAAATCTGAACAAGTTACCAGCAATGAAATTGAACTGGTAATCAAAAAACTCCTCAAAAATAATATTCCAGGTCCAGATAGCTTCACAGCCAAATTCCACCAAATATTTAAAGAAGAGCCAATACCCACCCTTCTTAAAATATTCCAAAAAGCAGAAGAGGAGGGAATACTTCCAAACTCATTCTATGAGGTCAGCATCACTCTAACACCAGACAAAGACACAAAAAAAGAAAATTACAGACCAATATCCCTGATGAAAACAGATGCAAAAATACTCAACAAAATATCAGCAAACAGAATTCAAAAATACATCAAAAAGATTATCATGATCAAGTAGGATTTATTTCCAGGGATGCAAGGATGGTACAGTATTTGTAAATCAATCAATATCATACATCACATTACAAAAAAAAGGATTAAAAACCACATGATCACCTCAGTAGATGCTGAAAAAACATTTGACAAAATTTAACATCCATCCATGATAAAAACTCTCAACAAGATAGATATAGAGGTTATGTACCTCAACATAATAAAGGCCATATATGACAAACCCATAGTCAACACCATACTTAATAGCAAAAAGCTAAAAGCTGTTCCTCTAAGACTGGGAACAAGACAAGGATGCCCACTCTCACCACTTCTATTCAACATAGTATTGCAGTTCCTAGCCACGGCAATCAGACAACACAAAGATATAAAAGGCATCCAAATTGGTAAGGAAGAAGTTAAACTGTCTCTATTTGCAGATGACATGATATTGTACACAGAAAACCCTAAAGAATCCACCAAAAAACTACTAGAACCAATAACTGAATTCAGCAAAGTTGCAGGATACAAAATTAACACACAGAAATGTTACCTTCCTATATACTAATGATGAACTAGCAGAAAGAGAACTCAGGAAAACAACTCCATTTACAACTGCATCAAAAAGAATAAAATACCTAGGAATAAGACTTATACTCTGAAAACTACAAGACACTCATGAGAGAAATTAAAGAAGACACCAATAAATGGAAATCTATCTCATGCTCATGGATAGGAAGAATTAATATTTTCAAAATGGCAAATCTGCTCAAAGCAATTTACAGATTTAATGCAATCCCTATCAAAATAACAACAGCATTCTTCAATGAACGAACAAATAGTTCTAAATTCATATGGAACCACAAAAGACCGCAAACAGCCAAAGCAATCTTGAGAAAGAACAACAAAGCGAGGGGGATTATGCTCCCTGACTTCAAGCTCTACTACAAAGCCACAGTAATCAAAACAATTTGGTACTGGCACAAGAACAGAACCATAGATCAATGGAACAGAATAGAGAGTCCAGATATAAACCCACACATATATGGTCAATTAATGTAAGATAAAGGAGCCATGAATATACAAATGGGAAAAAGACAGCCTCTTCAACAACTGGTGTTGGCAAAATTGGATAGCTACCTGTAAGAGAATAAAATTGGATTACTGTCTAACTCCATATACAAAAGTAAATTCAAAATGGATCAAAGACCTGAATGTAAGTCATGAAACCATAAAACTCTTAGAAGAAAACATAGGCAAAAATCTCTTGAATATAAGCATGAGCAACTTTTTCCTGGACACATCTCCTTGGACAAGTGAAACAAAATAAAAATGAACAAGTGGGACTACATCAAACTAAAAAGCTTCTGTGCAGCAACACCACCAGCAGAACAAGAAGGCATCCTACAGTATGAATATCAGTAACTCATCTGGTAAGGGGTTAATGTCCAAAGTATATAAAGAACTCATTTGCCTCAACACCCATAAAACAAATAACCTGATCAAAAACTGGGGGGAGGACCTAAATAGATGCTTCTCCACAGAATACAAATGGCCAACAAGAACATAAAAAGATGTTCCACATGGATAATCATCAGGGAATTGCAAATTAAAACCACGAGGTATCACCTCACACCAGTTAGGATAGCCAATATCCAAAAGACAAGAAACAACAAATGCTGGCAAGGATGTAGAGAAAGGGGAACCCTCCTACATTGTTGGTGGGGCTGTAAATTGGTGCAACCACTGTGGAAAGCAATATAGAGGTTCCTCAAAAAACTAAAAATAGAAATACCACTTGACCAAGTAATTCCACTTCTAGGAATTCACCCAAAGAAAACAAAATCCCTGCTTCCAAAAGACATATGCACCCCTATGTTTATCTCTGCAGTATTTACAATTGCCAACATATGGAAGCAACCTAAGTGCCCATCAATAGATGAATGGATAAAGAAGATGTGGTACATATACACAGTGGAATATTTTTCAGACAGTTTTTGATCAGGTTATTTGTTTTATGGGTATTGAGGCAAATGAGTTCTTTATACACTTTGGACGTTAACCCCTTACCAGATGAGTTACTGATATTCATACTGTAGGATGCCTTCTTGTTCTGCTGGTGGTGTTGCTGTACAGAAAGAACAAAACAGCAGTAGCCTTACGGACACTGAGAAGTGACTAGTGGTTACCAAGGGTGAGGGTGAGGGGCAGCAGGGGGGATAAAGGGGCAAAAAAAGGAAAATAGATTAGTGATTAGGTTGCCTGTAACTTGCAGGGGGTGGGGAGGGGCAAGAATTGGTAGTGACTGCTAACAGAGCTTCTTTTTGGAATGATGGAAATGTTCTGGAATTAGTGGCGATGGTTGAACAACATTGTGAATACACTAAAATCAGTGAACTATATTCTTTAAAACTAAGAATTTTTATGTTGTTGTGTGAAATTTTATGTTATATGAATGTTTCAATTTAGAAAGTAAGTGAATAAGTAAAAGAGAAAAAAGTATTTATAATTAAGGTATGCACACTTGTTTTGGACATAATGTTACTGCACACTTAGTAGACTACAGTATAGTGTAATCATAACTTTTACATGCACTGGGAAACCAAAAAATTTGACTTGCTTTATTACAACATTCCCTTTACTTTGGGAAATAAAACCAAACCTGCAATATCCCTAATGTATTCCTGTAATAGCAATTAGGAACTTTAAAAATGGCATAATAAAACCAGATCTGCCAAAGTTATTAAAAGCAAGGAGGAAAACAACAGAAATGATTTAAGAAAGCTTATGTTATAAAAGGGAGATGAAGGATGATGCTAAAAAATACAAAACTTCCTTCAACACCATACCTTATCAATGGCTTTTCCAACCCGAGAAACACTGCTGTGGATGTCTTTGTGGTCTGAGGCCAATTTCTGAACAGTATCCTTTATTCTTTTACAGCACTGTGTCAAAACAAGTGAAAGTGTCCCTGATAATTCAGCATCCTGGCCTATAAAAAAAGAAAGAAAAGACTTGTTATTCACAAAAGCAAACCCAAAGATGGAAAGCTTCAAATAGGCCCTTTGGAACATGAAAGATGGAAGAAATGTGAAGAAAAATCAGTGTCTATTTTGAGGCAGATGGTCACATTCATAGACAGATAATATTTTTAAGTAAATACTAAGAAAGTTATTTTAATCTTTTTTTATTTTTTGGAATAAATAAGAAAATTTCACTATGAAGTAAACCACTAAAATCAGCACTGACTAAATACTAGGGCAAGGCATTTTTCAAGAAATATGTTGAAGTGAATAAACTCACTTATTCAATCCACTTAAACTGTTCGAGTTACTCTCAAAACATTTTGTCGCTAAATTTCTTAAAGAGAGATTATTTAATCTAATGCTTCATATTCCATATACAGTAAAAAAAACTAACATACTTCATTGGATAACAACATAAAAGAACACAGGAAGACAGGAGTTAACATATCCCCCCCACCCCCCAACCCCCAACCTGTACACAACAGTGAGCCATTCTTAACCGTCAGGGTGGTACAAACTGTCCCAAAACCCAAGTTCCCAGATCCTAGCCAAGGTCCCTGATGGCAATGGTGGCCCTTGGCTGTCATCTGGAACTTGGGTTTCAGAGGGGCTCTACCATCCTAACTGGTAACAAGGGCTCACTGTGCCTAAACTGCCTGTATAATGTGGTTTATGGTGAACTGCCTTTCTTCTGGGAATGTGGAATTATTAGTATGTGCTAGGCAGCGTGCCTGTATGACCAATTCCCAATAAACACCCCAAGCATTAGATCTCCAATGTGCTTCCCTGGTAGACAACACTTCAAACTTGTTATAATCTGATGCTGGAGGAATTAAACATGTCCCATGTTGCCTCCACTGGGAAAGGACTCTTGGAAGCTTCCTCCTGGTTTCTTCTTGATTTCTCCCCATATGCTTTTTCCCTTGGGCTGACTTTACTCTGTACTCTTTCGCTGTAATAAATCTTAGCCATGAGCATGACTACAGGCTGAGTCCTTTGTGTCCTCCTAGTGACCAACAGAACCTAAAGGTGGTCTTGGGGACCCTTGACACACACGATAGATCAACTGAAAGTGACTACAGTTTATATCCTCTTTCCCTGTGCTAGCTCCTCAGGAAAAGGGGAGATGAGAGAAAGAGAACAAATTCAGTTATATTTATCAGTTACCTCACATACAGCTACATATCCCACCTATAAGCAACAGGCCTGGCTAAAATCTTACACATATTGATATAGCAGTGGCTCTTTAACTTCAAGTTACATCTGAATCACCTGGAGGCCTGGTTAAAACTACAGAGTTGAACCCCCATCCCAAGAGTTTCTAATTTAAGAGGTCTGGGATGGGGCCCAAGATCTGAACAAGAACAAGCCCAAAGTACAGTAGCCCTAGGAAGTTCATTCATTCAGCAAATACTGAGCCCCCAGTACGTGACAGGTATAGCAGTGAAACAAAACCATCAAAATCCTTGCCCTAAAACTTAACTTCTTGTGAGCAAGAAAAACAATACACAAAATAAGTCAATTATACAGTATGACAAAAAGATGGTACATGCTACAGTAGAGTTAAGTTGATGGGGAGTCTATGTGGGTTAAAGCGACTGCGATCTTAAACAGGGTGGACACGGTAGGCCTTACTGACATAGTGACATCTGAGCAAAGACTTGAGGGAAGTGAGGTAATTAGCCATGTGGCTACCACCTTGGGCTGAGTAGCAGAATATGTCACCCCAAAATATGCTGCTTTGGCATAAGGATTATTTTGAACTGATTGTTTTGAGAAATAGACAAAGCAGAAACTCTGAAAACAGAGAAGTTACCCTTTTGTATAGGAAATTTACATTTATAAGAGAAATCTCCATTTATAAGGGTGCCTCCCTCTTCACATTGGAAGAGAAGAGTGACTCTAAATCACAGAAAACTTTTTATCAATGGAGAAGGCTCAGCCTTAGATCTGCGTAAAAAACCTTTCTCTTTTTTATTACTGTGCTTTTCCTGGTAACCTCCTCTTACCGACCTCCCTCTTCCATCCTTAGCTGAAGATGGTAGTTAAGGCTGAATTCTAATGCTTTAAATATTCAAGTCTGTATGTCTCATGAGCTCACTAAGCTTCTTCTTACTTTAGGGACACAAACACATTATTAAATCAAGATTAAAGACCTTCATGACAGATTTCTTTCAGTTTTCACATAAGCCACTTGTATACAAATATGCTGTGATAGATCTGTATGCTCTTAATTTATTGTAAAGACCGTGGTAATGAGCACGTTAAGTTAGTTTCCTTTTGTTAATTGCATTTAGTTTATGATGAATTTTTCACTGTGTGATATTTATTGTCCAAAATCACTACACAAGTCTTGTATTAAAATATACATGATTCTTCAATCATGTATTTTTACTGAGATTTTGGATCTTAATATATATGTGTGTGTGTGTGTGTGTGTGTGTGTGTGTGTGTGTGTGTGTGTGTGTGTGTTCCTCATTTTCCCCTGGGAATCTGCCATGTATAGATGAGGTATACATGTTAATAAACTGTTTTTCCCTTGTCTTTCATTATAGAGGTCTCAGCCCAGAATTCATAAGGGTAGAGGGAAAATTATTTTTCTTCCCCTCCAGGGGAAAGTATTCCAGGCTGAGGGGACAAAGTTCTACTGCAGAAATATACCTAGACTATTCAAGAAATAGCAAAGAGGCCAGTGTGGTTAACGTGCATTTCTGTCAAAGGAAAATAGTCCAAGATATAATAGGGGTTCTGGTCTTGTGAGGCCTTTCTGGCACTGTAAAGACTTTGGCTTTTACTGTGAGTGAAAGGGATATCTACTGCAAGGTTCTGAGCAGAGCAGGTACATAAACTGATATTACATTTTAATATGGTCCTTCTAGCTAATGACAGGAGTACAAGAACAGAAGCAGGAAGGTAAGTTAGGAGGTTGTAGAGCAATCTAAGAAGAGATGACTCTGGCTCAGCCCAGTGGTTAGACAGATGTGGACATTGTGAGAAGTGTTTGGATCCTGGATATATGCTGAGGGTTAAGTCAGTAGGATTTCCTCACTGCATATGAGAGAAGAAAAGAACTCCTCCATTTTTAGACTGAGTCAACTAGAAAGATGGAGTGGTCTTCAATTAAAAGAAAAAAAATTAAAGGCTAAGCAGGTATGAGGGAAATGGGGAGAAGTTAAGAGTCCGTTTGGGGCTTGTTAAATCTGAGATGTTGAGCAATCAGCACAGTGCGTACGCAGAGTGAGTTGGATTTATAAACCTGGAGTTCAAGAGCAAGGTCAGGGCTGCATACAATTTGTGAGTCACTGGCACAGAGATGATACTTAAAGTCATGAGACTAAATGAAATCACCAAGAGAGTCACTGCAAACACAAAGTGGTGCAAAGTGGTAAAAGGAGAGTTGGGAATCAGGTTACGAAACTGAGAAGTGGAAATGGAAAGGAGACTAAAGGCTACAGAAACACTAACTGTGATGTAGGAGTAAAAAAGCACGGTGGTTGGGGAAGCCAACTGAAGAAAACGTGTCAAGGTGGAGGAAATAGCCAACTATGTTGAAACTGCTGCTGAGTCAAGTAAGACATAGACTGAGAACTGACCATTGAATTTGCAATGTGGAGTTATCAGTGACCATGACAAGAACAGTTTCTCTACATTGCAAGAAAAGAAATCTAGAAGGATGTAGGGACTGCAAAAAGGGAGTATAGTAAGTCTGGTTTAGTGACAACCACTGAGAGAAGTTAATAACATAGGCAAACCCATATGGGGTGGCCAATATAGAAACTGCCCTTATCTCTATATACGATTGCATGAAGTATTTACCTGGTGCTTCCAAACTCCAATAACATAATTTAGGCTAAGAGAAGACTTGGTAATTCAGGAAATTTTCAAAATCTTAGTCTAAAAGATGTTTCATACATGCTCTACACCAAAAAAAATCTGTTTCAGCAGCTCCTCTCTGGCCATTTCTGATCCTTCCAATATATAACCATGCCTAACCTCAGTGGCTTTTTATCTCTTCCATGAACCTCTCTGCCCACTGATTCCTTAGTCTTCTCAATTCCTAATGAATTCTGTTCTCTCCACCACTCCTCTAGCACTGAATCACATGCCATTTAACAATTTCATGTATTTATGCCATCATTGGTATCAACTAGATATAAGGCCCGAAGAGAAGACAGGTTCTCATAGTAAGCTGTATATTCCACAGACTTATCATATGCCTTGCACATTTGCAGGCATCAGTAATGTATTTAGATAGATAGAAAATAAAGCAAGGGAAAAGAATAGTTTAAAAAGTTATATCCGACAAACAGTGCTGGGATAAACAGATATCAACGTGCAAAATAATCATCCCTTAAGCAAAAATTAACTCAAAATGGAATCAAGCCTTAAATGTAAGAGCTGAAACTATCAAAATACTTGGAAAAAAATGGGTGTATTCTTCAACATGAATTAAACAATGGTTTCTTAGATATGACAGCAGAAACACAAGCAACCAAAGAAAAAATAACTAAATTGGATTTAATCAAAACAAAACCTTTTGTGCCTCACCCACCAAGAAAGTGAAAAGACAACCCATAGAAGGGAAAAAAATATTTGCAAATCATCTATGAGGATCTAGTATCCTGAATATACAAAGATTCTTACAATTCAACAATAAGACAAATAATCTAATTTAAAAATGGGCAAAGGATGTGAATAGACATTTTTTCCAAAGAAGATATAGAAATAACCCAGAGTACAGGAAAAGATGCTCAACATCATTAGTCAATATGGAAAGGAAATCAAAACCACAATGAGAAACTGCGATATGCACTGAGATGGCTGTAATGAAAAAAATGGACAACAAGAAGTGCTGGGGAGGATATGGAGAATTCAGAACCCTCACATATGGCTGGTGGAATGCAAAATCGCCACTGCAGAAGACAGTTTGACAATTCCTGAGAAACTTAAACAGAATGACCCAGGAATTCCACCCTAGGTATATAAACAAGAGAAATGAAAACCTATGTCCACACACAAACTTGTACATGAATGTTCATAGCAGCATTATACATAATAGCCCAAAAGTGGAAACAATCCAAATGTTCAAGTGATGAATGGATAAACAAAATAGGGACAAAATAATATCCATACAATGGAATATTATCTGGGCATAAAAAGGAATGATATATGCTACAACATGAATGAACCTGGAAACCATTGAGTGAAATACGCCAGACACAAAGGTCACATATTGTGTGATTCTATCTATATGTAATATCCAGAAGAGGCAACCTGAAGACAGAAGCAGATTCATGGTTGCCAGGCCCTGGAGGAAGGGCAGACTAGAACAATGACTGTTAATGCATATGAGGTTTCTTTTAAGAGATCAAAATATTCAGTAATTAGATCATGGTTGTGGCTGAGCAACTAAATACACACTTTTAAAGGGTGACTTCTACATTATGTAAACTGTATCTCAGTATTTAAAAACTGAAAAATGCAAGCGTAACTGCTATGCGCATCCAGACATGTTTGTTTCTACAGTCAATAAACAAAGCAAACAAAGGGCTAAAGAACAAAAAAAGCAGAGTCCAAGCTGGAGAGAGATCATCTGGAATTTACCAACAGAACTTGCGTGCCCCAACCTTAAAATCCATTGAAATTTCAAATCTTACCAACTCAGATATCTGGAGTCTGACGCTGCTGTTAGATACCTCCTCCTCTCCCTTTACCATATACAAGTCCCTTTTTGATTTTCAAGTTTATAAACAATAGATACTAGTAATATATAAGGTCAATCAATTAACACCAAGAGTTCTGTATGCCCCAAGGAAAAATAGTTTCTACATAGTATTTGGAAGAACAAGAAAAGTAGAATGGAGTAATCCAAAAGAGAACCCTGGGAAAGCCCTGCGCAGAGAGAAAGATTCCACTAATGCATTTTCAAATGGATTTAGTGGAAAGCAGCCAAAGGCAAACAAAGATTTGAAAATCACTGTAATAACCAAACTGACTGAGACCAAACTTCTCTAAGTCCTAAAGGGAGAGTTCTAATGTTCTGATTTGTCTGAAAACAAAACCTGCTTCTCGGAGAACCTTTCTGAGAAAGAAATCTAATGGGATTCAGTTCCTATTAGTAAAACTAGAGAGGTGCTGTGACAGCCATCTTTACCATACAGAACTAAACTAAATCTGACGGTGGACGCTGGTATCCAGGTTGGCCACGGTGGTGGTCACTTTTTATACCCAGGATGAAGTCTTGTGCCAACTGCATCCTTCATTGCAATAAACCTCCCTGGGCTCAGGCCCCATACACAAGCAGGAAAGACACAATTCTGAGGCAGAGCTCATCACTTACAGACACCACAAGTACTTTATTTTTTAAGAGCAGTTTTTGGTTTACAACAAGATTGAGAAGGAAGTACAGAGATTTCCATATATTTAACATTGCCCCACCACAGGCATAGTCTCCCCATTATCAACATCACATCACCCATCTGAACGGTGTTTTGGTTTAGGGGGATGTTCGTTCTGGTTTTTTTAACCAAGGATGAATCTGCACTGACACATCATAATCGCTCAAAGTTCATAGTTCCCTTAGGGCTCTCACTCTTGGTGTTGCACCCTGTGTGAGTTTTGGCAAATGTACAAAGGGATTCATAAATTATCCATCATAATATCACACAGAGTAAGTCCTCTGTGCTCTGCCTATTCATCTCTCCCCTCCACCCCACCCCTGGTCAACAACCGATCTTTGTGTCTCCACAGTTTTGCTTTTCTCCCAATGTCATATAGTTGGAATCATATATAACGTGGAGCCTTTCAGGCTGGCTTCTTTCACTCAGTAGTACGCATTTAAGGTTTTTCCAAGTCTTTTCATGGCTTGCTAACTTGTTTTTTACCACTGAATAATATTCCATTTTCTGAGAGCACCACCCTTTATTTATCCATTCACCTACTGAAGGACATAAATCTTGGTCGCTTCCCAGTTTTGGCAGCTATGAATACAGTTGCTATAAATAACCCTGTGCAGGTTTTGTGTGGACCTAAGTTACCAACTCCTTTCGGTAAATAAATGGAAAATGACTGCTGTATCTCAGAGCAAAAGTAATAGTTAGTTTTTTAAATTGCCAAACTGCCTTTCAAAGTGGCTGTACCACAAAAGCACTTTTATATGACTTTTAATATGACTTGATTCAACAGATAAAATAATTAGCACGTCAATAAGAGATTTTAAATCCAAGCAAAGAACCAACACACATTTTAAGCGTGGTATTCCCAGAAATTGGAATAGTCACGGTCTCCTCCAAAATCAGACATCTGTCAAACTAAATTAAACATACTGGAGTTAACTTCTACATCTTTTTTTATAGAGCCCAGCCGACTTCAAGCTCTGCCCCTGGGCTTCACTGTCTAGTCACTTCAGGATTTACGTCCATGAGTTTCACAGAAACAATACATTAGAAAACTCTGTTTCCACGGTAACCTCTACTTCCCTATTAGGGTTTCATGCTTCACTGTAAGTATTTGTCTATTAATGCCATAAAATTACTTGAAAATAGGAAATACGACTGTTTAATCTCCTGTTTAGACAGTAAGTGGCACATATGAGGCATTCAGTAACTATCTACTGAATGAATAGAAAAATAATAAATTGTCTATTGCACATTCTTAAATTCAAACCCAGCACTGGAGACTCTGGCACTACCAATGCACCCTGAACCAACACACCTTCTGAAACTGCTAGCAGCTTCACATCCAGCAGCTCACTGATCCTCCGCTCTACTACAGGATGTTCAGTATATACTACACAATAGCACTGTAGCCGAGGTTTTCCAAATGCCAAATAATCAATACACACCAATTTTCAAATAAAACATTCACAAAATAGAGCCCGCCCACTCCCTGTTACAAGTTCCTTCTCTTTTCTAAATATGTAACTCCTCCCAACCCCCAAAATATCTTAAACATGTAGGTAAAGACTTGAAATAATAATTCACAGGCTTGTGTTTTGAGCAACAGTTTCCTTGTTTGTGAAAAATTATCCCAGTTTATCAATGAATATAACTCAACTTTCTATAAAAGGGTACCCCAAGTCAGAATGTAGGAAGGTAGAACAAACTTACACGTTAAAATGGGTGCCTGGTTTCCACAAAGCGAAATTATAAGACTCTTAATTATACCTTGGTTTTATAAATAATTTCCAATATAGTAGTATCATTTTGTACATATATTTAATTATTTTTCTTCATTACTAATTATATGGCTTAAGACAACCATGTGTTCACCACCTCTGTGACAAGATTTACTCATCATTTTGGGCAATCTAATACAATCAAGACAAAAATATTAACATTGAAAATTATGTTTCTCATCCCTACTCAGTGTTTGTATTTTTCCATTTTGTTTGCCACTTCTTTTTATGGCAAAGGGAAAAGACCCTCAAATAATTGCACACATGCTTTTAAAGACACGTTGCTAAAACTAAAACAGCTGTTTGGTAGGCAGCACTTAATATGTCTGTTCACCAGCAGATGATCAGAAGTTCTAACTTGATCTGAAAAGGCAGTTTAGTTTAGAGGTATCAATTATACTATGAAGTGCATGCTGCCTAAGAGTCAAACACAGGAAGCCTGAGACCCAGTATAACTGAGAGAGCTCTATAAACAATGGTAAGGTCCAAACACAGAAAGGTTTTGCTCTGATGATGATTATTCAGATTTCCAAAAAGGCTGAAAACCTTACCCTAGGACTAAAATGTTTTGGTAGAAGTAAGTAAGAGTCCCCAGAAATCACCAAGACCTGATAATATTTTTATGAATACCATGGAGGGAGGAAAAAATTTAAACCAACAAGTTTATAACAAATATTACAGATATTACATTCGAGCTCCTTTGACATTAACTCCACTTTCCTAAAACAGAGATCTTAAATTTGGGAGTTAAGAAGAAAATAAAATGGCACTCAAGTTGTGATGCACAGAAATACAAAGAAATCCATTTAGTAAATTTAATCCTAACTGTACCTAAATGAAAACTCAGGCCTCACCGAACTGTACTCCAGAATTCGTTCTAGATTAGTTCATTTAAGAAAATTAAAATAGAAAAACCAAAAGAGGGCTGTATGGGGAAAAAAATTCTACATAATCCCACTTATAATAAAAAGACCCTTAGTACCTTAAAATAAACAAAATGAAACCAAAGACAGAACAGGAAAAAAAAAACTAAAGTTAATAGGAAGGGAGAACCATGACTTTAGATTCAATTAACATTTATTGAGTGCTGAATGCCTGTGTCAGCAGTGTTCAGGGTACAGATTAAATGTTCTAGACAGATTAAGAAATATAGGGTGGGAATAAAAGGAGATAAAGGATAAAAGGGTCTAAGGTTGATTCTAAAGAAGTCATTGACAAGGTGAACATGGATATGCTCGCAAAATAACAGAAAACCTGGAAACTTGAAAAGGTAAGGTATTAAAAAATAATAATATAGCCTCCCTGGGCGCAGTGTGGTCTGGGAGTTGTCTCTGAGGTTTACGGTTCCTGGGGATTGGGGTCATCCCTGTGCAGAATGTAATAAATGATGAATGGTTTGCCAAAAATAGTAACAACAATAATAATAATAATAATAAAAGGATTATCTCATACTGTGAGTAGCAAACTGAACTGTGGCCTATGGAAGTTTTGGCCTACTTATGAGCTACCTCAGTAACCCAAGGTACAGCAGCTACACAACACAGAGATTTACTCAGAGGAGGGAGGCAAAGGCACAAATAGAACCCACTCACTTTTTTCTCAGAGGCAGTACACACGGAAGACGAAACAAACTTTTTTTTCGTATTATTATAGCTGGCAAATCCACACAGTAAAGCATAGTATTTGTTGGCCAACCTCAACCTTTCAAAACAGAACGGTAGATTCACAGATAGGTGTTCTGACCCACTGTACCAAATCACAGCCTAATATGCTGCAAAATCAAGCCTGAAAAAAACTCAGGTAAGAAAGTTTCTATTTAAGAACTGAATTACATGGTACAGCCTAAGAGCGCTCCAGGGCAGAGCACTAGACGAAAATGACTGGCAAAGGGGAGAAAGGGAAGGCTTCAAAAAGAAGACTATGGAGGCAGAGAAGAAAAAGAGGATATAGACACAAGTTTTTAGATGTCTGCCAGATAGTCCTACTCTCGCTCTCTTCAAATTCAAAGTATAGAGAATTAATCTCTAGGTATCTCTTTATCTCTGAATGAATGACTGAATCAGATAAGGTTTCTTTTGGCATTTAAATGTGGATTTCATATTTAAAAATTAAACTCAAATTTCTACCTTCCCCTCTCCTAAACTTCCTATTTTCTTCCTGATTCCATAATTGTCTACCTGTCAATCATACTCAAAACCTTAGATTAATCTTTTGATTTTTCCAACCCTTCTCTTCCACTCAGCCAAACTCCATCCATTCCTGATAATTCCTTCCCTTAAGAGATTCCATGCAAGGGTCCCTTTACATCTCTACCACCTATACCCAAAAAAGGTCCCATCCCACCAGGTCTAGGCTGACACTTAACCAGTCTTCTTCCCTCTAACCAAACCTCGCTCCCAACTCCAATCAACCTAAATGCTGCTAATTGTTCTCAAATCACGTCCCTGTCCATTCCCTATTCAAAATGTGCCCACCACCCAAGGCATTCAGTGTCTTCCCAGGCTACTGCTTTTCCTGATATTCATGACTCCATAAAATCTGATTCCAATTGAATTTTAATTCTTTTATCCCTTTTCTCCCTGTCTGGTCCTTCATTGCTCCCAGAATGCCTCTTACACTCACTCCTCTGCACCTTTGTTGTTGCCAACCTCCTCTCCTGGCACCCCATCCTATCTTCCTACCATCCACATTCAGTTACTGAAACTTCCCACGGGTCAGAAGAGTCTCTCCCCAACTCAAGTCCTAACCCTTACCTGTGCTACTTGGCATCTGCCTCTATAAATAGCCTTGCATCTGTTTGTCTGTTTCTTTGTTAGTTAAAAACATACCAGTTTAATCTCCCTAACTAGATAGTAAGTTCTTCAGAACATGAGAACAACTGCTTGTCCCTTTATCACTCCCTCAAGATTTAGCCTAGTTCCACTATAACTGGTAGTTTAATAACTACTGACCAGTTACTCTAAAGTTCCACTGAAAGAGCCACCTCCCCAAAGCAGATCTTTCTAAGGACACTCCTTCTCTGCCCACTTCTCTGAACTGCTAGTATTTGCACTAACTAAAAGCACTGTTACATATACTGAGCCATGGTCCTGGTCATGGTTTTTTCCCCTCTCAAACGTAAAGGTCCTGTCTCATTATCCAACTAAAGCTCCTTGAAGACTGTTTCTTATACCTCCTGAGTATTTTTTAATGGTGTTAAGCAGACCACTGGGCACAGAATGGGCACACAGACTGGTAATAAAAACACTTAGTCGAAGTGTCTCAATTAAAACACTACTTAATGCTGCTTAAAGGCACAGACTTAAAAAAAAACAAGTACACCTTATTTTGCAGATTAAAGCCAGTAACATGTATTATTTATTTAATTTCCATAATTCTGTGATATAAATAATCACAGTTTACTTAAGAAGAAACTAGCTAAGCAAGATTATAGGACCAGTAAAGTGGCAGAGTAAGGACTCAAATCCAGATGTCCTGAGCTCAAGGACAAAATTTTGTGTTCTGCACTCCATGAGTGCATACTCATCTTATCTCAACTGCTTCTAAGTTCCTAGAGGACTGAGGCACATATAATGTTTCCTTTAAAAAAAGTCTCTCCTTATGACATATTCAATAAGGGGTTGACATCCAAATTATATAAAGAGTTCACGCACCTCAACAAACAAAAAGCAAATAAGCCAATTAAAAAACGGGCAGAGGATCTGAACAGACACTTCTCCAAAGAAGAAATTCAGATGGCCAACAGGGACATGAAAAGATGCTCCACATCACTAGTCATCAAAGAAATGCAAATTAAAACCACAATGAGATATCACCTCACACCAGTTAGGATGGCCGCCATCCAAAACACAAACAACAACAAATGTTGGCGAGGATGTGGAGAAAGGGGAACCCTCCTACACTGGTGGGAATGTAAATTGTACAACCATTGTGGAAAGCAGTATGGAGGTTCCTCAAAATACTCAAAATAGAAATACCATTTGACCCGGGAATACCACTCCTAGGAATTTACTCTAAGAATGCAGCAGCCCACTTTGAAAAAGACATATGCACCCCTATGTTTATTGCACCACTATTTGCAATAGCCAAGAAATGGAAGCAACCTAAGTGTCTATCAGTAGATGAATGGATAAAGAAGAGATGTGGTATATATACACAATGGAATATTATTCAGCCATAAGAAGAAAACAAATCCTACCATTTGCAACATGAATGGAGCTAGAGGGTATTATGCTCAGTGAAATAAGCCAGGCAGAGAAAGACAAGTATCAAATGATTTCACTCATATGTGGAGTATAAAAATAAAGAAAAAACTGAAGGAACAAAACAGCAGCAGACTCACAGAACCCAAGAATGGACTAACAGTTACCAAAGGAAGGGGACTGGGGAAGATGGGTGGGAAGGGAGGGATAAGGGGGAAAAAAGACTATTACAATTAGCATACATAATATAGCGGGGGTGGGTGTGGGGTGGGGGGATACGGGGAAGGCAGTATAACACAGAGAAGAGAAGTAGTGATTCTATAGCATCTTACTATGCTGATGGACAGCGACTGCAATGGGGTATGTGGTGGGGACTTTATAATAGGGGGAGTCTAGTAACCATAATGTTGTACCTGTAATTGTATATTAATAATAGCAAAAAAATAAAAATAAAAACATACAAAGGGTAAAAGGATAATTCACATTATATAATTATTAACTGCACCAATAAAATCAATTTTGCCTTAAAAAAAAAGTCTGTCCTTATCTCCTCCCAGATGTCTTCATATATCAATATTAAGAAATAAATATACATGGATTCCACAGATACAACAAACTCATCATAGGTTAACACAACAGCCAGTCACTGTGCCCCAGTATGAAAAGGAATTACCATTCAGGCCTCAATTTTAAGTGGAGAAAGACCTGGCAACATAAGCCTTATGGACTTACTGAACAATGTTACCAAAAGAGCCATTTTGAGCTCAGCCATACAATCACTGAACCCAAATAAGCTGAAAGCGTATTTCTAAAAGCCTCAAGTCCTCCAAAGAGGCTAGTCTTTGTTCTTTGAGGCATTAGACTAGCACCTTATCTAAAGGAAGCCCAGAAGTTTCTGCCACCTCTAGTTTTGCCATCTGTTGGAGCTTTCAAAGAAATGTGCGGTTTAGAAAGAATCATCTCCCTGCTATCTATCACCTTCTGGGAGTTACATGGAATAACTCCCACGTGACTGGGAGCTTCATGGGGCTCCGGGTACACAGCCAGAGCCCTCTGCGACTCTCCCCAAAACCGCATTTTGGGGTCATTTTCAGGTTTGACAGATGGAGCAGCATGGCCCCAAATAAAAACAAGACCGTTTTAATATCTCAAGTGAATAGTTTGCCAAGACATCATTTCCACTGCCCAACAAAAAGACTCAGACATGAAAACAAGGGAAATTTCTCTATTTGCTCTAGGAAGATAGTATCACAGAAGTGCTGATGAGTTTCTTCCTCACCAATGTTATTACCCAGAGTTTAAAACTACTTAAGAGATAAAAATAACCTTAGGAAAATTATTTTATTATGCCAAGAATTAAAGCATTATCAAATCAGTTCCCAAAGGTAACATGAAACAAGTTATATTCTCTGGTCTACAGATTAAGTCCTACTAACGACTTGATATTTAAATTATATTAATAGGAGGCAAGGTAAAAAGCTGAGAATTAAAGGTTGAGCTAGGGAAAACATCTCAAAGAGCACTTTTGGATGTAACTTGTATAGCGCTCAATCACAGACATCTATCACTTTTGTCTGGATGCAAGTTTCCTTTTTAGAACTCTCTCCTCTGTCTACACAGCCTGAGGTGGCCAAGGGACGACTCCATGCCTATGCCCCACTTACTGATTCAGGGAGAGGCTTATACCCCAAACCAAGACAATAAGAATACTCCCTGGCAATTTTTTTTTTGGAAATACAGAAAAAAAAGCATGTTCCTGTCTTTGGGATCACTAGCAGTATAAGGATGCCACAAGCCCCAGTGACCATCTTCACCTCTATGGGGATAAAGCTCCTCAGAGAATGAAGCCAACCAGGGAGAGCACAAGCTGACAGAGAAGAGAACAAGACCAGTTCTTCTGACATCCTCCGTGCCCCTGGAGCCAGCTGGCCTAACCTCAACCTATTTAGTTACCAGTCAACAAATTCCATTTTAATTAAAACTATTCTGCCACCTGCAACCAAAAAATCCTGAGTAATACAATAGTCTGAATGAGTAAGGTGCCAAATAACAAAGAAATTTCCCTCCTAAATGAGCCTGGAAAGGAATGGGTGACTAAGTCAAGCCTGCTGCCAAACCCAGCTGGGAACACCAACACTAACCTATTACTCTCACCACCTAAAATAGCCCAGATAGCTTGGTAACTGGTCTATTCTCTTCCTAGAGTATTTGAACAATGGCTACTGTTAATCCACCCAAACTTTTCGACATACTTATCTGCTGCTTTCCTAGATGTTAAGTGTAGGTATCAGATTTTATTCAATTCAAAACTTGAAGTCATTATTCTCTCAAGAGTGTCTTGTTAGCATTTAGCAAAAAGTTTGGCTAACAAATGAGAAGACAGGCTCTGTAGCCTAGTCCTCGTACACCAAAGAACAAGGCTGAATGGGTAAACAAACCACTAGACCACCAAACCCTGGTTCTTCTACATTCGTTCAAAGCAATATGTTCAACACAGGTAAGCTCTGAAAAGAAAATTTATATATAAAACTAAACATACTTTTTAATACATATTTAAAATACATACACCCAAATTCTAGAATGGGAATACCCAACGTGACCCCGAACCTCTAGTTTCTGTCTGTTGATAAAATACCATACCACAGAAACTAGTTTAACATGTTACCACCATAATTTGGTTCTTTTTCATGCTGCCTACTTACCTTCTCGTTTGTCACCCTCAAATTTTAAAAAAAGGAAGCAATTCTGCAACTAATAACTAAATTCTCTCTGACTCACCAGAGATAAATAAAAGTAATAGATCATGGCTTAAATGAGTCTTTTAACTAAGAGTCAAACCACACACACACACTGAGTTTTAGATGCTAATACACGTTAATCACTCTCACAAATGAAACTGTCTTTACCAACTTGCAAATTGAGATAATACTAAACTTAAATCACAGTAAGTAGAACTTGATGTGTCCAGTACCTCAAAGTAAAAATGAATAATGACAAATTATCATTTTCTTGATTTTTCTTACTAAAAATTTGTCTGGAAACTTGCATCTCTGAGGTGGGCAACTAGATGGTCATGAATAAGAAAAAGTGGAAGTATTTTACTGGGTATCCTTTTTCATCATTTGGCTTTACACCATTTGAGTGTTACCATCTACTCTAAATAAATAAAATTTTAGAAAATACCTTAAGAATCACTTTTAGAAACTACATTAAACTCACTTTAATAACAGCCTAAAAATAATTTTTAAAAGTACTGCACACCCTTTACTCTTACAAAGATTGTAATTTCCCCAAGTACACTGTAAACATGTCAAATAAACTGTTACCCAATTGTTTCAGTCTAATCTTCTTTCACCAAATGTAAAGCCAGAACATCAGCAGCATCTGATAATTTGGTTATCAATTTATTGTCTCTTCTCCCTCCCAACACATTATAATCACAAGTCAAATCACCAAAATGTATCCATACTATTTATCTGTTAATCAAGTAATGTCCAAAGTGTGGTTCCCACCATGGATGTGAATGGTGATTTTAGCTATATGTGAAACAGTACTTTAATAATTATGAATTTATTTTTAATATGTAGTTTTTTTATACCTGACACGCTCAATCTATGACTTCACAAATATCAGAGCCTAGAATGAGGATAAATCACCTTAGACAAAATCGTGACTCCATCTGAAGGGTGCACCTGTGTGAGTGAAGTCTGAGAAGCACCAGGGCATTATTCAAATCTGATCAAGGGCACACTGGGAATGATTGCCAAACAGCACCCATCATACCGCATCTTAAATGAGACCAAATTTCAGGCTTCCCATGCTTACACGGAAGCATGCTTACAATGCTTCTCATTGAAAGGGTGGAACAACTGAATGACTACAGCACTCTCCTCTTCCCTCAGAGCGGGGGAAGTTAAGAGAACCTTAAGTTTAATCAAAACAATTAAGAATAGGAATCAGAGCTCAGTACTGGAAAATGAAGCTTACAAATGATATTCTTTTCCAAGACCAAACACCCCAGCACAGACCTTTCATTTGCCACCAGTGGCAATCTCTAAGCCCTTTTCACTCTGTGGGCTCTGGATCACAACCCCAGCATGTCTACCACCCCAAGGTCTCTGAGGCAGGTCCAGGGCATAAAAGAAAAGCCTTTAGAGTTGGTCTCTGGGAAGAGGAACAGATCAGAGTTGGGCAGAATTCCTTTTGAGTATTCTCTCTCATTCTTTACTGCCTCTTCATACCTCCATTACCACTACACTGCTCCGAACCACCAAATCCACAACCTCGACTAGCTATGATACCCAGTCAAAGCCTGCATTTATCTCTCAGCACCTTATACTCCGTAATTGTTCCTCTGCAATAGGGCTGACCCCATTAAAAAAAAAAAACTTCTGATTAAAAAATAACCAAAGGGATAAAAGTACAGCATAGGGAATACAGTCAATAATATCGTAATATCTTTGTATGATGACAGATGTTAACTACACTTACCATGGTGAACATTTAGTAATGTATATAAATGTCAAATCACCATGTTGTATACCTGAAACCAATATAATAATGTATGTCAACTATAACTCAATTAAGAAAAAAAAGATTTTCCTTTTCCCAGGCTGGACTTGGTTGGGGCAGATATTAAACGGCAGAGCACAAACTAATTCACCAGGTATAAAAGATAATTTCACACCATCCTCATTCCCCAAAGATATTTGAATTAATAAATTTGCATTTAAAAGAAATGGTTAATTAGAGAAAGTTGGTATGAAAGAATTCCAGGCAATAGAGAAGAAATCTACAGCAGAGGAAAGCTATTTTAGGGCTCACTGCAGGATTATTTCCAGGCCAGTGGCCAGGTGAGCCCCCTTTGGGCAGTGTTCACAATCTGGAATAAGGATGGTGAGAGCAGATGAGAGTTGTCAAAGGGCTTACTAACACTAAACTTCATTTATGTAATTTATGTATTACAGTTTCTACCTAACTGCCCTATTGATATGGTTGCTCACAACTTTTTTATTAAAGAGAAACTTAACCTTAAGAAAATATAATTCATCTTCAAAAACTAAATTGATCCCCTACACTTTGGAATCAGCCATTTACTCACCATCAGTATGATGGAATGTTGGGGGAATCTGGGTGGTCCCCAAGACCCTACTTTATTCACATCACATTCTTAGAAGCATATTACCACAAATAAGCTCACAGAGTGAGATCCAAAGCCCTGAAAAAGGGTCCCAACTGGAGAAGCCCCTTTCTCAGGTCACAGGAGCTCATCAGATCACTGACCCAGACAGGTAGATTCGTAAGACCTGGAAACCTCCCTGTGAACTTGAAAATGGAGTTCCAAATTCAGATTTCAGTAGCTAGAACTTAGAGAACAGTATAAGATTCAAATGGAATACCCACCACATCACCTGCAGAGAACTTTAGAAGTTCTCTGCTTTGGAAAATACCAAAACCCAGATACCAAAGCATGATGTTTGTCTTCACACGTAAGAATACAAGAAAGAATATTTTATTTTGGAAACTAGACCTGGTACTCGTGGTATTTATTTTTCTTTCATGTTTTGTAACTGCTTTTAGTTGCTTAATCCTACTATTTAAGAATTAAAGAAAATCAAAGAGATACAAGACTGCAATTTGGTAGACAAAAGGGTGAAAAATAGGAGGTTGAAAAGGAACACATGCAATTCACCAGGTCAGCCTACTTGAACAGTATGGCATACTTTGTACCTCGGACCATAAATACCTTTAAAATTTCCCTGATAACAAGCAAAAAAGTCTAAAACAAATTCTTATTTTGGCAATTCCTCGCAGTTATTTTATGCATTATGTACCTGGGATGCGCCCCAAACGCTTGAAAATGAGGTTCTCAATCACATCACCCTTCAATTAATATCCCCTCTCTTTCTTATGGAAAAAGGGTATTTTATTTTCCATCTCCTCTCTCTCAAGCTTTGCCTATGGAACCCTACACCCTTCACTCATTATCTTCCTTTCATCCTTTAATAGGACAAAGATTTCCTGTCCAGTGCAGGGAGGAGGGGACACCTTCCATCCCAGTACTTAAGCAGCCTTGGGCCTCCTTACATCTCAGTTTGCATATTTTTCTTAACTCCCAGTAATCTGCTTTATTTTAACAACTCTTTGAAACTGCAGGCACAGGCAGTCACTGACTCCCAAAAGCCAAACACCAGCTGACCAGCCTCTTCTAAGTCCCTGCCCTTTTCTGTCTCGGCTGGTTCCTCTGTGGCCCTCTACTCTCCAAGAGTTCAAGGTCGTGGTCAGACCCTACAGTCTTTCCTCCCTGCAGCCTAAGTGATCTTCCTTCACTTTCCTCTGTAGAAATGACACCAGGAAACCACCTTAGACCTTACTTTTCTTCCAAGTTCTTGACTCTATCTTCATTTGCCCTTCAGCTTTATCTTACACGACCAAAACCCAATTCACCAGAGGCTTCCCAGGATTTCCACCCCACCCCATGTCCCCTCCCCCTTCACCAGGCAGCCATCTAGGTCTGTTCATTTTTCCATACTAACATTTCAACTCCTAGCCCCTACTATGGTTGCAGGTTTTCTTCTTCCTGGGAGTTCAAAAGTGACTGCCAGGTCCAGAATGAGATGTTTTGAGACTCTCTTACCGTGGACAGGCATTTACTCTCAACTATAAGCTGTCTGTGATAGGAAGGTGGAGAAGGGAGAGACGATAAGCAGCTCAGCTAGGTCCATCGCCCTCATCTCACCTGCCTCAGTATCTGCCTCTCACCCTGGCTACCAAACTTTCCTTTTCATCAATTTCTGTACAGCCACCAAGTTGAGAAGGCACTCGAGCCAACCCCTTTATTCAAATTCACTAATAAACTGTTTTTTAACTAGAAGGAATCATCGCAGAATATTTTAACTTAAGGATATCAGACACCTAATGTTATTTTAAAAATCCAAACCAAAAGCCCTTCCCAACTAGTTCCCCAAAAGTTAACTTTGGCAATGTAACCGTCCCCAGGGCCTAGGGCAGTAATGAAATAATCTAGGTAAAACACAATGAAATCTGTTTTCTCAAAAGAAAACAAGGAAAAATTTGACCAACGGGGGAACTAACAACTTGCGCCGCAATTCGCTTGTGCCAAGTTGCCTGTTCTTCCTCAGTCTCATCACAGGCTACACTCAGAGAGCTGAACAGCCCGACTCGGCTAGTCTCCTAGAAATCCCGTCTGTGCTGTTGAGGAGTTAAGAGCGAGCTGCTTCCACATAGCAAATTATGAAGTTGCAGGAGCGGCTGTTCTGTTCACCCACAGCTAAGAATAACACTCGACTTTCTAATTTTAAAAAAGAGAGAGAAGTAAAAAAGACCAGGAAAACAAGTCCCCGGGCCAAAGGGAGTTGGAAGGGGTTTCCCGCAATGACCCTCTTATCACTGATTCTTGGGTCCAACGCAATTCGCTCACCTCCCACCCACGAGGACGACGGGAGACCCCTGGGCCTGGCGTGGGTGAGGGGCACCCTCCCCGGGAGGGCAGCAGTTTGCAGGCGCAATGAACCGGCCCCACGCACGTTTAACCGGCTGGAGCCCGCGACTCCGGGATTGGGTGTCGGGCTGCGTTTGCGCTCACTCTTAACTGACAACGAGGTCGCGGCAGGTTCGAGGCACATCAACCAAGATGAGGAGAAAAGTCACATGGGCCTGCGGGGTCTCCGCGCCTCGCGGGAGGCTGGGGCCGGACCCTTCCAGAGCACCGCTCCTGGCCCGCGACAGCCTGAGAGGCACCGGTGGGTGGGCACTGCCCCTCGCGCCCACCCGGTCGTCCTACCGTGGCTCTGCAGGATCTCGTGCTTGAGGCCGCCCGTGTAGTCGATGAGCTCCTCCAGGCCGCGCTCGCACAGCTGCCCGTAGCCCGAGAACTTGTGCAGCACCTTCTCCAGCTCGCGCTCCACCGTCACGCACTGATCCATCCCGGAGGCGGCGGTGGCGGCGGCGGCGCTCGGCTCCCCGGCGCCCGGGTGTCCGCAGCTGTTCAGCCCGGGCCCGGCCGAGGCCGCGTTCTGCTCCTCGTCCCCCAGGCGGGCGGCGCGGGTGGCTAAGGCGGCGGGCGCGCTAGCCGCGGCGCCGGCGGAGCCCCGCGCAGCCCGTGCCTGCCTGCCCCATGACCCCCCTGCCCCCGGCGCGTCACCGCCGCGCCCGCTAGCTCGCCCCACCCGGCCCCGCGACCTGCTCCCCGCTCCCCACGTTCGGCTGCCCGCCGCGGCGCCGCCGATTGTTTTTGTTTTCACGGGAACCGACCGATGACCTGGATCTCCCGGGCGGCACCAAACGCCGAGGACCCGGAGGGGGGGGTAGTCGCCCCAGCAAGGGAAGGAGGCGGCGCGGGCCGTACCAAGCGTGCCCAGGAAGGGGAGCAGACTCGCGAGCGCGGGCGGAAGAACGCAACGGGCGTCCGCTCGCGCGCCGCTCTGGAGGTGTGGGCCGTACCACGCGGGAGGCGTGCAAAGGGAGAGGACGAGGGTGGAGCAAAGACCTAATTGGTCCGGGTGGCTAAATAGGGAACTTTGGAGACAGCCCAAGCGCTCGGAGAGCGCTACAATTACGCGCTCCGTAAACAAGAGGGAGGAAACCGCCCTAACCACTCCGCCCAGAAGCGGGGAAAATGAACCAATGGGCGCGGGGAATACGTACGGAATCAACGTCCTCCAATCCCTGGCCTAATCGTAAACCTTCAGCCAGTCCGGGCCCAGGGGCCAAACCAATAGCTTCGCTGTTGGAGGGGGTGACTTGGACAGCATTACTGGGAAGCAAGTCGTTTTTGGAAAGCCATGAGAGAAAACAGGACAGAAATAAAAAGGTTTCTTCTCCGTAGGAATTCGCCCTAGCCACAAATTACTTCATCTCCCCATCACTCCTAGGAATACTGCCATTCCGAAGTTTGAAAGACAAACTCCGCCCCAGATGAAAAACCCAGACAGGCGGGACGGCGTGGGTGGTGCCGCGGTCGGGGGTCCCTAACGAGGATTACCCGCGGGGGTGCCTCTGGGGGCGGGGTAGGGAGCTGCTTGCTGGGCCGCGCGGGGCCCGAGCTGGAAAGGGGCGGCGCAGCCGGCTGAGCTGCCTGGATGCTTCTCACACCCGTGGTCCTTGGCCATTTGCCGCGGGGACTGGGAGCTCTCCTGAAGGGTCTCCTCACCCTCGTTCCAGGTGCGGGCTGCTTCGCGGGATGGAAACTAAAGTCCGAGAGCGGGACAGCCTGGCGCTTGCCTCTTAGGCGCCTTATTCCACCGAATCGGATTGCGTTACTTCCTTTGCGTAAATCCATCCCCTGGCTTGCTGTGGCGCCTCCGACTTTGGCCTATATCCCCACGCTCACTAGGCTTCAGCTGAGCAGTCTTCCAGCCGAGCTGGTTACTGCCTCAGGGCTTCTGCACTTATCCTTTCGTAGGCCTGGAAAACTTCCACCATGCTCATGCTAAAGTTCTCAGCTTGTCCCCTCAGAGGGGTCTCCCTCTAACACAGCCTTTATACTTATCTGCACTCCCTCCTTCACTGCGGTATCATATTTATTACAGTATCAATTATATCACCAGTTTTATTATTTTCAGACCTCTCATTAAAATTTGAAATGGTCTGATTCATTTATTCGTTTACTTTTCGGTCTGCATCCATTCAGTAAAAGCTGCACAAAGGCAGGCACCTTGCCTGTCCTTTTCTGTGCCCAGAACAATGCCTGATAACATAGTAGGCAATCCTTTTTCTTTTTAAATTAAGGTAAAACCTTGTGAGCCTCAATTTACTATTTTGCAGTTTGAAGATAATTGGAATCAATAATACCTCACTAGATTCTTAGGAAAATTAAGTGAGAGAATAAATGTAAATGCCCACAATAAGCACATGGTAGCCACGTGAGAAATGGTGGTAGTGGTTGTTACTATTGTCCGTTCCCAGAAGTAAATCTGAAATAAGAACTCCAAGACATGGACTTACATTGGTCTAGCCCCCAAATCCTTTTATTCATCTCTTGTTGATTCTTAAGGGCAGCCCCAGCTGTTCCCGTTACATACCTCCTTTCTCCTATTCCGCTAACCAAGTTTCTTTACTACCCACTTTCTTGGCAGATGGCCCTGAGTCCTGCTTGACTGAGAAGGTAAAAACATCTTGCTCCAGCACTCTCTGCCACTCTTCTCGGTGTTTCTGTAGGTACCATCCATTTTGCGAACTGTTGTCAAGTATCGAAATGCACAAGAGTACTCTGTGCTAAGCCACCAACCTGTGGTCCTGCTAGCTGCATCTCACCTCTGTCCAGATCTTTGTCCCCTCCTTTGCATTAGGTTCTTCCTTTCTGCTTCAGCTGAATGGGTCTAACCTACCTGGGGTTTGGAAGGAAGGTGGGGGGATCTTCATTTAACCCTCCACAAGCTGTTTCCCTTTTCCTCTTAGTCCTTGCATTGCCAAACTGTCCAGACAAATCTATACTTGTTCCTCCCTTTCCTCCAAGGACCTCCTTGATAAGCTCAATCTCCCTTTTCTCAGTCTTTTTTGTTCCTTGACCTCCCCATAACACATGAACATTCAGACTCACCTTCACCCTTTGAATTCTCCTTTGACCTCCAGGGCTCTGCCCTGGTCCAGTTCAGTCACCTTTCTCCTTTGCGGGCTCTCCTTTCTCATTTAGCCCTTGATGTGGGTTGTCATTGGCCTCAGTTCTATACTCAACTTCTCTTTTCCCTTTACCTGCTGTCCTGGGAGAATACATTACAACTGCCCCTCTCTAGCCTTGATCTGCCTCATAAACTCTACCTTCAGATTCCCTCCAACCAGCCAGACATCATCATCCAGAAGACTTGTTGCCTCCAATCAACCTGTCAATAACATAATTCATATCTCCCTTCCCAAACCGACTTTCTTTCCCCTCGATGCCTTAGTTGGTATCAGCATGACTTAACTCTCCCAGGTTCCTCTACCACTTCATCCTCATCTTGAAATTATGTGTAGGATTCTTAGAAACCTTTTCCCCATCGGATTCCTCAATTCCACTAACTTGCTTCCACTGCCACCCATCTACATCCTTCCTGAAATGCCTTTGGTAAGGCAACCGCGTTCCCTCAGCCCAGAATCACGGATGCTCCGCAAGATTTTGTTCTCATCAGTATCCCTGGGGATACAGATCGGCTCATTCCCTTTTTCATTCACCCTCCACATCAAGATCTGTTGAGTCTAATTTTTTAATGTCTTAAATGAGGCTTTCTAACTTCTACAATCTCACCTTCACCGATACCTTTGACATGTTTCCAACATTATAATTGCTTCTCTTACCTACCTGTAATGTTTTACCCCTACAGTGCCACCAAATGAATCTTTAATAATTATATGAGATGACCTCAAAAGGTTGGTATAGTAATTAAATGAAATAACCCATGTAAGGCACTAAACATAATGCCCAGCACATGGTGAGAACTATTATCCACTCTTCAGAAATAATTATTCAAATACCAAATCATTATGTTGGCCATCTGAAACTAATCTAATCTTATATGTCAGTTATACCTCAACTTTTTAAAATTTAACGTTATTTTCTTATTTTTATTCTCGTACCATTAATATACACTTACATGAGCAACATTATGGTTATTAGACTCCCTCCATTATCAAGTCCCCACCACATACCCCATTACAGTCACTGTCCATCCGCATAGTGAGATGCTATAGAGTCACTACTTGTCTTCTCTGTGTAATACTGCCTTCCCCGTGTCCCACCCCCTACATTATATGTGCTAATCGTAATGACCCTTTTTCCCCCTTATCCCTCCCTTCCCACCCATTCTCCCTAGTCCCTTTCCCTTTGGTAACTGTTAGTCCATTCTTGGGTTCTGTGAGTCTGCTGCTGTTTTGTACCTTCAGTTTTTTCTTTGTTCTTTTTTTAATAGTTTATTTTGGTATCATTAATCTACAATTACATGTGCAATATTATGGTGATTAAACTACCCCCTTCATCAGGTCCCCCCCAACCAACCCCATTACACTCACTGTCCATCAGCATAGTGAGATGCTATAGAGTCACTACTTGTCTTCTCTGAGTTGTACAGCCCTCCCCGTGTCCCCCTAACATTACATCTGCCAATCGTAATGCCCCCTTTTCCCCCTTGTCCCTCCCTTCCCACCCATCCTCCCCAATCCCTTTCCCTTTGGTAACTATTAGTCCCTTCTTGGGTTCTGTGAGTCTGCTGCTGTTTTGTTCCTTCAGTTTTTTTTTTCTTTGTTCTTACGCTCCACATATGAGTGAAATCATTTGATACTTGTCTTTTTCGGCTTGGCTTATTTCACTGAGATAATACCCTCTAGCTCCATCCATGTTGTTGCAAATGGTAGGATTTGTTTTCTTCTTATGGCTGAATAATATTCCATTGTGTATATGTACCACCTCTTCTTTATCCATTCATCTACTGATGGACACTTAGATTGCTTCCATTTCTTGGCTATTGTAAATAGTGCTGCGATAAACATAGGGGTGCATCTGTCTTTTTCATACTGGGCTGCTGCATTCTTAGGGTAAATTCCAAGGAGTGGAATTCCTGCGTCAAATGGTATTTCTATTTTGAGTTTTTTGAGGAACCTCCATACTGCTTTCCACAATGGTTGAACTAATTTGCATTCCCACCAGCAGTGTAGGAGGGTTCCCTTTTCTCCACATCCTCGCCAACATTTGTTGTTGTTTGTGTTTTGGATGTTGGCCATCCTCACTGGTGTGAGGTGATATCTCATTGTGGTTTTAATCTGCATTTCTCTGATGATTAGTGATGTGGAGCATCTTTTCATGTGCCTGTTAGCCATCTGAATTTCTTCTTTGGAGAAGTGTCTATTCATGTCCTCTGCCCATTTCTTAATTGGATTATTTGCTTTTTGTTTGTTAAGGTGCGTGAGTTCTTTATATATTTTGGATGTCAACCCCTTATCGGATACGTCATTTATGAATATATTCTCCCATACTGTAGGGTGTCTTTTTGTTCTACTGATGGTGTCCTTTGCTGTACAGAAGCTTTTCAGCTTGATATAGTCCCACTAGTTCATTTTTGCTTTTGTTTCTCTTGCCCGGGGTGATATGTTCATGAAGAAGTCGCTCATGTTTATGTCCAAGAGCTTTTTGCCTATGTTTTTTTCTAAGAGTTTTATGGTTTCATGACTTACATTCATGTCTTTGATCCACCTTGAGTTTACCTTTGTGTATGGGATTAGACAGTAGTCCAGTTTCATTCTCCTACATGTAGCTGTCCAGTTTTTCCAACACCAGCTGCTGAAGAGGCCGTCATCTCCCCAATGTATATCCATGGCTCCTTTATCGTATATTAATTGAGCATATAAGCTCGGGTTAATATCTGGACTCTCTATTCTGTTACACTGGTCTGTGGGTCTGTTCTTGTGCCAGTACCAAATTGTCTTGATTACCGTGGCTTTGTAGTAGAGCTTGAAGTTGGGAAGTGAGATCCCCCCTGCTTTATTCTTCCTTCTCAGGATTGCTTTGGGTATTCGGCGTCTTTTGTGGTGCCATACGAATTTTAGAACTATTTGTTCCTGTTCATTGAAGAATGCCGTTGGTATTTTGATAGGGATTGCACTGAATCTGTATATTGCCTTAGGCATGATAGCCATTTTGACAATATTTATTCTTCCTAGCCAAGAACATGGGATGAATTTCCATTTATTAGTGTCCTTTTTAAATTTCTCTTAGGAGTGTCTTATAGTTTTCAAGGTATAGGTTTTTCACTTCCTTGGTTATGTTTATTCCTAGGTATTTTATTCTTTTTGATGCAATTGTGAATGGAATAGTTTTCCTGATTTCTCTTTCTGTTAGTTCATCATTAGTGTATAGGAAAGCAACAGATTTCTGTGTGTTAATTTTGTATCCTGCAACCTTGCTGAATTCAGATATTAGTCCTAGTAGTTTTGGAGTGGATTCTTTAGGGTTTTTTATGTACAATATCATATCATCTGCAAATAGTGACAATTTGGCCTCTTCCTTACCAATCTGGATGCCTTTTATTTCTTTATGTTATCTGATTGCTGTGGCTAGGACCTCCAGTACTATGCTGAATAAAAGTAGGGAGAGTTGGCATCCTTGTCTTGTTCCCGATCTTAGGGAAAAAGCTTTCAACTTCTCACTGTTAAGTATGATGTTGGCTGTGCGTTTGTCATATATGGCCTTTATTATGTTGAGGTACTTGCCCTCTATACCCATTTTGTTGAAAGTTTTTACCATGAATGGATGTTCAATTTTGTTGAATGCTTTTTCAGCATCTATGGAAATGATCATGTGGATTTTGTCCTTCTTTTTGTTGATGTGGTGGATGATGTTGATGGATTTTCGAATGTTGTACCATCCTTGCATCCCTGGGATGAATCCCACTTGATCGTGGTTTATGATCCTCTTGATGTATTTTTGAATTCGGTTTGCTAATATTTTGTTGAGTATTTTTGCATCTATACTCATCAGAGATATTGGTCTGTAATTTTCTTTTTTTATGGTGTCTTTGCCTGGTTTTGGTATTAGAGTGATGCTAGCTTCATAGAATGAGTTTGGAAGTATTCCCACCTCTTCTATTTGTTGGAAAACTTTAAGGAGAATGGGTATTATGTCTTCTCTAAATGTCTGATAAAATTCAGCAGTGAATCCATCTGGTATGGAGGTTTTGTTCTTGGGTAGTTTTTTGATTACCGATTCAATTTCGTTGCTGGTAATTGGTCTGTTTAGATTTTCTGTTTCTTCCTTGGTCAGTCCTGGAAGGTTGTATTTTTCTAAGAAGCTGGCCATTTTTTCTAGGTTTTCCAGCTTGTTAGCATATAGATTTTCATAGTATTCTCTAATAATTCTTTGTATTTCTGTGGTGTCCGTTGTGATTTCCTTTATCATTTCTGATTCTGTTTATGTGTGTAGATTCTCTTTTTCTCTTAATAAGTCTGGCTAGGGGTTTATCTATTTTATTTTCTCAAAGAACCAGCTCTTGGTTTCATTAATTTTTTTCTATTGTTTTATTCTTCTCAATTTTATTTATTTCCTCTCTGATCTTTATTATGTCCCTCCTTCTCCTGACTTTCGACCTCAGTTTGTCTTCTTTTTCCCGTTTCAATAATTGTGAATTTAGACTACTCATTTGGGATTGTTCTTCCTTCTTTAAATAGGCCTGGGTTGCTATATACTTTCCTCTTAGAACTATCTTCGCTCTGTCCCACAGAAGTTGGGGCATTGTGTTGTTGTTTTCATTTGTCTCCATATATTGCTTCATCTCTGTTTTAATTTGGTCATTGATCCATTGATTATTTAGGAGCATGTTGTTAAGCCTCCATGTGTTTGTGAGGCTTTTTGTTTTCTTAGTACAATTTATTTCTAGTTTTATACCTTTGTGCACTGAGAAGTTGGTTTGTAGAATTTCAATCTTTTTGAATTTACTGAGGCTCTTTTTGTGGCCTAGTATGTGGTCTCTTCTGGCAAGTGTCCCATGTGCACTTGAGAAGAATGTGTATGCTGCTGCTTTTGGGTGTAGAGTTCTGTAGATGTCTGTTAGGTCCATCTGTCTAATGTGTTGTTCAGTGCCTCTGTCTCTGTCTCCTCACTTATCTTCTGTCTGGCTGATTTGTCCTTTGGAGTGAGTGGAGTGTTGAAGTCTCCTAGAATGAATGCACTGCATTCTGTTTCCCCTTTTAATTCTGTTAGTATTTGTTTCACATATGTAGGTGCCCCTGTGTTGGGCGCATAGATATTTATAATGGTTATATCCTCTTGTTGGACTGACCCCTTTATCATTATGTAATGTCCTTCTTTGTCTCTTGTTACTGTCTTTGTTTTGAAGTCTATTTTGTCTGATACAAGTACTGCAACACCTGCTTTTTTCTCCATATTGTTTGCATGAAATATCTTTTTCCATCCCTTCACTTTTAGTCTGTGTATTTCTTTGGGTTTGAGGTGAGTCTCCTGTAAGCAGCATGTAGATGGGTCTTGCTTTTTTATCCATTCTATTACTCTGTGTCTTTTGATTGGTGCATTCAGTCCATTCACATTTAGGGTGATTAACAATAGATATGTGCTTATTAGTTATACCTCAGTTTTAAAGAAAAAGAAAGTACCAACGACTCTCCATTACTTACAGCTTCAAATCCTAACTCTCAGTTCCATGACCTGCCTAGTGCAGCAACCATCACAATCCATTATCCAAATGCTGGGGACTTTCACACTTTCAATGTAAATTGAGTACTGCTCATTCATGCTTTTTCTTCTGGAATGGTTTTCCTTATTCTAATCCATTCAAATCCTCTGCTTTCCTCAAGAAACAAGACAAGTCCTACTTTATTGATACCTTCTAGATCTTAGCTTTTACTCCTCACTACAGCAGTCACTAGCTATATGTAGCTATTTAAATTAAAAATTCAATTTCTCAGTTGTACTAACCACATTTCCAGTACTTAGTAGCACATGTTGCTAGTGACTACAACATCCAATCAGCACAGAATGAACATTTCCATCACTGTAGCAGGTTGTATTGAACAGTGCGTTTCTTGAATGTGATCACAGTAATGTTACCAGCCATTCCTTGTAGTGCTGCAGGACTTCTATAGTAAGTCCTTTCATGCCTAAGTGCATACTGCCCTTCTATTTTTGGTTAACTTTTCCAATATGTGCCTTGTTTACTCAACTAGACAGCTCCTAGATCAAGGCTGACTTTTCTTCTTCTCTCCCAAGATTTAATCAGCATAGAAAAAGTGCACTAGGTATGTGTTAAAGGAAAGAGAATAA
Organism: Smutsia gigantea; assembly: GCA_032199065.1. Taxonomy (NCBI): domain Eukaryota; kingdom Metazoa; phylum Chordata; class Mammalia; order Pholidota; family Manidae; genus Smutsia; species Smutsia gigantea. The sequence continues at coordinate 74,683 of JAVSCE010019996.1, read as the reverse complement.
ACAAGCAAGAGGAGACAAGGCCTCAAATTTAACCAAGACAAGAAAAATAGTACTTGTAAGGGCAAAGATCTTTTTGTTCTCTCTTTTCTTTGTATTGGCTCTTCCTTCCTAGTGCATACTAGCTTTAAGCCTAAACTTGATTTCTCAGAGAAGGAACTCTGGGAAAAAATTCAGCTTTCAGAACAACTCCGTGTTATTTTTCTATGATAGCGTTTTTACTATACAACAAAAAGGAATTCACATACAAACAGCCAAACACAAACAGTCCTCATTCCAGTAGGATGTCTGCCCCATATTCTGTTCCCTCTAGAGAGTAGCAGTTTCTCATTTGCAATCCTTCTGGACTTTGCGCTGATCCTCCCCTGCACTCCAAATTCAGTTCTCTGTAACATTTAAGTAAATATTAATCAGAAGAGAGGAAAAAATTTTGTCTTCTGTCCAAAATACATATTCATTGTAAGAAAATTAGAAAATGGAAGTAAACAAGTAATAATTCCATGAAATCCCAAAATCCAGAAAAAAAAATCTGCTTTAACACTTGGGATGAATTTTCAGTTTTTGTTGTGTGTACATATACACCCATATGTGCATTGTTATGAAAGATAGTTCTCATTATATATAACTATTTAGTAAATTGCTTTTGTTGTCCACTTTTCTCTAAGCAAAAAAAAAAAGCTTTTAGAAATGCTTTTGACATCTTTTTGTAATGTTTAGTAGCTATTATGCATAATTATAGCTTAACACTCACCCTTATTCAACATATCTCATACATATCTTTTCACTTTGATTTATTCTTAGAAGCCTGAAACTAAACAGAGGCAAGATAAAGTCAAAATTTCATGTTTCAGATTTGAGAATCTATTTAAAAACTGCTTAAAATGTACTTTTATGCAAAATACTCTTTCAGATAAGGGTAAGAAAGATTATAAAATTTTAATTGTTAAAAAAGACCTAATGAAAAAGAGTTTGCTAATATGCTGTTCTAGCTGACAGCCAATATAAAAGTAAAGGTAAGCTGACAAAATGTGTTAGGAAATGCTGAATTACAAAACAAATCATTCCTTTGCATCATTAAAAAAAAATCAATTTTCATCACTTTCAAGCCAAAAAAAAAATCTCCACAGGAAACATTCTGGAAATTGCTACTGAGACCAGTTTAAGAAACAAGTGAAAGCACAACTACTAGCAAAATATATTGATCTGAATGTTTTCCACTTTTATAGCTCCTGTGTGGTTTTGGGCATATTGCCACTTACAAGCCTGTTTGCTGGCCAGATGGATGATACTTGCCTGCTATTATGCCCTACCATCAGGGATTGGATAGACAGTGTTGAAAATAGCACCACCCCCTTCTTAGAGCCCCGCTAATGTTTGTAGAAGATAGCCTCTCTCAGCAGTAAAGCCCTCTCCAAGAAAGCCTTCACCACTCCTGGAGCATAGGGTACTTTGAATTGGTTACCTACTAATTAAACTATCCCCTTAAACTATAGATCTCTGTGAGGATGGTATGTATGCAGGCATTGCCCTTGGATTGGGGCCCAATCTGTATCGGGGGATTTATAGCTTTTGGACATGCTCCCTCAGGCTTTATTGGTCTGAATCTTTTTTTTTCTGGGATCTAGGGTGTCTTTCTACACTTTGTTTCCTGCCCACTTTTTTGTGTGCTTTACCAGGTATCGCAGGAAGGGTGCTAGTACTGTAACTCTGAAGTAATTCATTCAACCACTCCAAGCCTCAGTTTCCTTATCTATAAAACGAGAAGTTTGAAATAGATGACCTTTAAGTTCCTTTCAGTTCTAAAATTACAGTGATGCAAATGTTTATTAAGCAACATGTGAGGTGCTACACAACCAAACAGGAATGGACAGATGCACCTCCCTGCGTTTGAAAGCTTTGAGTCTGAATCATTACCTCCTCATTATAGAAATGTATGGGTTGTTTTTTTTTTTTTTGCTTTGCTTATTTATCCCTAATTATAATGATAGCTACCATTTATTGAGTGCTTACAATATGCCAGGTACTTTGCTTTAAATGTCTGATTATCCAAAGCAACCATTTGAAGTAAATATTGTTGTTATCCACATTTTACAGATGAAGAAACTGAGGCACAGAGGGCTTAAGTAATTTCTCCAAGATTACTTAACTAATACATAGTAGAGCTAGAATTTGAATTTGAATCTGACTCCAAAACCCATAAGCCACTATACCTCAAAAAAGGTAAAATTATGCTCTGTTACTTGTTAAGCATGGTATTTCTAGTAGAACAAAGATTACTTACCTATAGTTTGGTAACAGGAGCACGGGACTAAAATTCACAAAAGTCATAACACTTCTACTTATCATGTTTTCAACCTTTAGCAAGAACATTAACAAAACAGCCTTTATTTTTTTTAATAACAGTTAGCTACTCCACCTACCTTACAACACTGTTGATATGTGTGGAGATATATATAGTAATATAATATACTTTATATAGTAAATGTATACATTTAATTAGTAAATGAAAAGTATATGTGTGTGTGTGTGTGTGTGTGTGTGTGCATGCGTGTGTGTGTATAATCCATGAAGCCCTAGAGAAATGTAGGGTGTTATTGACTCTTATTTTGTATTCATTTGATTCACCTGTTTCTGTATCTTACTATGCATCTGTCAGTGTAGAGTCTAGGTTGTAAACTGCTGAAGTACAAGATTCATAACTTTTGACAACCTGAGGAAATTCCAGGTAGCAAACTAAGCAAGGATTTAAAAATGGCCTTTTGAGGAGGCTTCAATTCTACTATCAAGAAGTAATCCCATTCCTCTAGGTCATCCCTAAAAAGTCCTGGACATAGCACAGAAAATAAGCATAGGAATATTTTGAAAGGTAGAAAGAAGTTGGGCTGCATAGGGATCATGGGACTTGAGGAGTGACATGGTAGTAAATCCCCAGGTTTCCTTACTTCCTTTCATATCTTAGGCAGCACTGCAGGAGACTCTAACCCAGCAATATAAACAGGCACAGACAATAAAACCTGTTTTCCCTAGCCAAAGGATGGCGAAAAGCACAGTCTAATAACAGAAAAACATACTCATAATATTGGGACAGCACTCTAGCCAAACATAGAAAAACTGTACCCTCTCCCCCCAGCATGGTTTTAGCAGAGCTGAGCAGAGAGTTAATTTTCCACTCAGTCTCCCTAATCCATGAAGAGAGGAGGCAGCCCTCCAACTTCCCTGCAGGGTGGTTTTGGCAGGGCTGAGTGGGGAGCTTCTATCTCCTGCCTGGCAAAAGCAGGTGGTGCTTCAATTCCTCCAGCAAGTGGTATCAGCAGATTAAGCAGGGAGCTGGGTTTATACCCTCATTCAGAGTCAACAAGACAGTGGGAGTTGGTGCCCCACTTTCACTGGGAAGTTGTCAGTGGAGCAAGGGGAGAGCCGAACTTCCACCCCACCATTTACAACAAGGCAGTGTGAGTCAGTGCTCTGCTTTTTCCAAGGTGGTATTGGCAGAGCTCAGAGAAGCTAAACGTACACATCCAGCAGCCTATGTGCTAAATCTCAGTGAGGGACTGCCTGCAAAAGAAAAAGCAGGAGCAAGAGAAGGAGGAGGAGGGGGAGGGGAAGGAAATGGGGAGGAAGAAAAGGAGAAGAAAGATTAAATAAGATCCAGAGCCTCATAATGCACTATTCAAAATGTCCAGGATATAAAACAAACAAATAAAAGCATTCATCTGAGAACCAGGAAAATTACAACATGAATGAGAAAAGACAATAGATGCCAACAATGAAATGAATCTGTTGGAATTAAATGATAAATATGTTAAAACAGCTCTCATAAAAATACTTCAGCAATCATTTATAAATTCTCTTGAAACAAAGAATTCAGCAAAGAGAAAATTTCAAAAAAAAACTAAATGGAAATTATAGAACTAAAAAATACATAAGTAAAATAATAAATTTGCTGTATGGGCTTAATAATAAATTGAAGAAAACAGAGGATAGAATCAGGGAATTTGAGGAGCAGACCAAAAGAACTTCTCTATTCTGAATGAGAGAAAAATACTCTGAAATGAAATGAACAGTCTCAGGGACTGTGGGATATTTTTAAAGGGGGTGGATAGCAACCATATCATTGTAATCACAGGAGTGGAGAATGAGAGGAGAAACACTGAAAAAGTATTCAAAGAAATAATAGCTGAAAAGTTCCCTAACTTGGCAAAAGAATAAACCTATAAATTCAAGAAGCTGAACAAATCCCAAATAAGATAAATGCAAAGAAATCCACTCCAAGACATATGACAAACTTCTGAAAACTTAAGGCAAAGAAAATATCTTGAAAACAGTCAGAGAAATGATTCATTACTTAACAGCGGAACACCAATATGAATTACAGCAGATTTCTCACCTGAACCATGGAGGCCAGAGGGAAGTGGAACAAAATCACATACCAAAAGGATTGTTGTCAACCCAGAATCCTATGTCCAGTGAAAATATTCTTCAGTAATTAAAGAGAAATAAAGATTTTCAGATGAAGGAAAACTAAGAGGATTTGTCACCAGCAAGCCTACCAAAAAGAATGCTTTTTAAACAGAAGGAAAATGATAAAAGAAGGAAACTTGGAATACCAGGAAGAAAGAACATAAGAAAAATATTATGTACAACAGACTTTCCTTCTCCTCCTGAGTTTTATAAATTTCCAAATTGACAGTGGAAACAAAAAATTGTAACACTTTTGATGTGGTTCTAAAGAGTAAATAAGACAATTATAAATAGGGATGATAACGTTATAAAGGGAGATAAAGTTTTTGTATTTAACTTGAACTGGTAAAATGATGACACCAGTAGACAGCAATAAGCATATATAATGTAATAACTAGAGCAACCACAAAAAAATATAAAAAAGTAAATAAAAATGCCATAGATAAGAAGGAAATAGGAAATTACTGTTTAAAGAGTACAGAGTTTCTGTTTGGGATAATGAGAATGGATCCAGAAATGGATAGTGGTGATGGCTGCACAACACTGTGAATGTATTTAATGCTATTGAGTGGAATGCTTAAAAATGGTTAAAAATGGTATATTTTTATGTTATGTATACTTTACCAAAATGAAAAAATAGGTAATTAAAAAACTATAGAAGTGGTAATCATTTTTCAATACATAAGCGTATCAAGTCGACATAGTGTATACTTTAGACTTACACAATGTTGTTATATGTCGATTATATCTCAAACTGGAGAAAAATCACTACAGATAAATCGTAATAAAATTCTTCAAAAATGTTCAAGTAAGCCACAGGATGGCAGGAAAAAAGAAACTAGAGAAATGGAAAACAAAGAGAACACACAGAAAACAAAAAATTAAATGTCAGGCTTAGTCTCTAACAAAACAATAAAAGAATTCAAAAAGACATATCATACAAACATCAGTCAAAAGCAAGTGGCTATATTAATATCACATAAAGACTTCAGAGCAAGGAAAATTACCAGAGATAGAGATGGTCATTATATCATGATAATAGGATCAATCTATCAAGACGACATAGCAATTCAAAATATATTTGCACCACACAACAGAGGTGCAAAATGTGTAAAACAAAAACTGATAGAATTAGAAGAAGAATTAGACAAATTCACAATAACAGTTGGAAACTTCAACATACCTCTCTCAACGATTGATGGAACAACTAAACAAGAAATCAGCAAGGATATAAAAGAACACTACCAACAACCAGCAGGATCTGGCCCACATTTATAGAATACTCCTTCTATCAAGGGCCCATGGAATATATATCAAGATGATCATATCCTGGGCCATAAGACAATTCTCACTCAATTTAAAAGAATTGAAATCATATGTTGTCCAAGCACAATGGGATGAAACTAGAAATAAATAACAAAAAGATAACAGGAAAATCTCCAAACACTTGGAAACTAAACAACACAATTATAAATAATGCATGGGTCAAAGATGAAGCCTCAGATCAAGAAATTAGGAAAAGAAGTCCAAGTAAACTCAAAGCAAATGGAAGGAAGAAAATAATAAATATAAAAGCAGATAGCAATAAAATGGAAAATAGGAAAACAATAGAGAAAATAAGTGAAAGAAAATTAATAACCCCTAGCAAGACTGACAAGAATAAAAAAGAGAAGACACTAATTACCAATATCAGGAATGAAACAGGATATCACTACAGATCCTGCAGACATAAAAAGATAATAAGGAAACACTACTACAACTCTCTCTATAAATTTGACCATGTAGATTAAATGAGCTAGTTCTTCAAAAACACAAACTACCACAACTTGCTTATTTTGAAATAGATTCATTTGAATAGACCTATAACTATTAAGGAAATTGAATCCATAATTTTAAAACTCTCAAAAAAAATCTCTAGGCTCACATGGTTACACTAGAGAACTCTGACAAACTGTAAGAGAAGAATTAACACCAATTCTATACAATTTCTTCCAGAAAATATGACAGGAGGGAATACTTCCCAATTCATTCTACGAAACTAGTTTTAGCCTGATGCCGAAACCAGACAAACACAGGAAGCCAAAAGAAAACTATATCAATATCTCTCATGAACTTAGTTCCAAAAATACTCACAAAATAGTAAATTGGTTCCAGCAATATGTAAATCTTTTATTTATTGGTGTAGTAGGGTTTATTTTAGGAATATAAGGTTGGTCGATGTTCAAAATCAATAAATGTAAACTCCCATATCAACAGGCACAAGTAAAAAAATCATATGATCATATCAACTGATGCAGAAAAGCATTATTTGACAACATTCAACATCCATTCATGATAAAAAGCCTCAGTAAGCTAGGAATAAGGGGTACATCCACAACTTGTTAAAGATGTTGCTAACACCACAGTTACTGGTGAAAGGCTAAATGCTTTTCCCTTAAAATGTCCTAGAATGTCCACTCTCACCATTCTAGTGAAGAGGCTGGAAGTCCTAGCTTGTTCAGTAATGAAGAAAAAAGAAATAAAAGGCATGGCACACAGATTGGAAGGGAGGAAATACTGCTGTCCCTATTTGCCAATGACATTAGTGTTTTTCTAGAAAATTCCAAGGAATCTACACAAACACACACATACACACAATCACAGAATAAATGAGCTCAGCAAGTTCACAAGATGCACAACCAACACAAAAAAACAGTTGCATTTCTATATACTAACAACATATGGAAACTGAAATTAACCATTAATGCCATTTATATTTGCTCCAAAGAAAAATGCTTAGATATAAATCTAATAAAACATATACAGGATCTGTATTCTGAAAAATTTTTTTTATAATTTACTTTGGTATCATTAATCTACAAAGACATATGCAATATTACGGTTATTAAACTACCCCCTTCATCAGGTCCCCCCCACCTACCCCATTACACTCACTGTCCATCAGCATAGTGAGATGCTATAGAATCACTACTTGTCTTCTCTGAGTTGTACTGCCCTCCCCACGAACCCCCAAAATTACATCTGCTAATCGTATTGCCCCTATTTCCCCCTTGTCCCTCCCTTCCCACCCATCTTCCCCAGTCCATTTCCCTTTTGTAACTGTTAGTCCATTCTTGGGTTCTGTGAGTCTGCTGCTGTTTTGTTCCTTCAGGTTTTTCTTTGTTCTTACGCTCCACATATGAGTGAAATCATTTGATACTTGTCTTTTTCAGCTTGGCTTATTTCACTGAGATAATACCCTCTAGCTCCATCCATGTTGTTGCAAATGGTAGGATTTGTTTTCTTCTTATGGCTGAATAATATTCCATTGTATATATGTACCAATTTTTCTTTATCCATTCATCTACTGATGGACACTTAGGTTGCTTCCATTTCTTGGCTATTGTAAATAGTGCTGCGAAAAACATAGGGGTGCATCTGTCGTTTTCAAATTGGGCTGCTGCATTCTTAGGGTAAATTGCTAGGAGGGGGATTCCTGGGTCAAATGGTATTTCTATTTTGAGTTTTTTGAGGAACCTCCATACTGTTTTCCACAATGGTTGAACTAATTTGCATTCCCACCAGCAGTGTAGGAGGGTTCCCTTATTTCCACATCCTCGCCAACATTTGTTGTTGTTTGTGTTTTGGATGTTGGCCATCCTCACTGGTGTGAGGTGATATCTCATTGTGGTTTTAATCTGCATTTCTCTGATGATTAGCGATGTGGAACATCTTTTCATTTGCCTCTTGGCCATCTGAATTTCGTCATTGGAGAAGTGTCTATTCATGTCCTGTGCCAATTTCTAAATTGGATTATTTGCTTTTTGTTTGTTAAAGTGCGTGAGTTCTTTATATATTTTGGATGTCAACCCCTTATCGGATACATCATTTATGAATATATTCTCCCATACTGCAGGATCTCTTTTTGTTCTACTAATGGTGTCCTTTGCTGTACAGAAGCTTTTCAGCTTAATATAGTCCCACTTGTTCATTTTTGCTTTTGTTTCCCTTGCCTGGGGAGATATGTTCATGAAGAAGTCGTTCATGTTTATGTCCAAGAGATTTTTGCCTATGTTTTTTTCTAAGAGTTTTATGGTTTCATGACTTACATTCAGGTCTTTGATCCACCTTGAGTTTACCATTGTGTTTGGGGTTAGACGGTAGTCCAGTTTCATTCTCTTACATGTAGCTTTCCAGTTTTGCCAACACCAGCTGCTGAAGTGGCTATTATCTCCCCATTGCATATCCAAGGCTCCTTTATCAAATATTAATTGACTGTATATGTTTGGGTTAATGTTTGGATTTTCTATTCTGTTCCACTGGTCTGTGGGTCTGTTTTTGTGCCAATACCAAACTGTCTTGATTTCTGTGGCTTTGTAGTAGAGCTTGAAATCAGGGAGCGTAATTCCGCCTGTTTTATTCCTCCTTCTCAGGATTGCTTTGGCTATTCAGGGTTTTTGTGGTTCCATATGAATTTTAGAATTTTTGTTCCAGTTCATTGAATAAAGCTGTTGGTATTTTGATAGGGATTGCATTGAATCTGTATATTGCTTTAGGTAGTATAGCCATTTTGACAATATTTATTTTTCTTGGCCAAGAGTATGGGATGAATTTCCATTTGTTAGTGTCCTCTTTAATTTCCCTTAGGAGTGTCTTGTAGTTTTCAGAGTATAGGTCTTTCACTTCCTTCATTAGGTTTATTCCCAGGTATTTTATTCTTTTTGATGTAATTGTGAATGGAATTGCTTTTCTGATTTCTGTTTCTGTTAGTTCATTGTTAGTGTATACGAAAGCAACAGATTTCTGTGTGTTAATTTTGTATCCTGCAACTTTGCTGAATTCAGATATTAGTTTTAGTAGTTTTGGAATGGAATCTTTAGGGTTTTTTATGTACAATATCATGTCATCTTCAAATAGTGACAATTTGACTTCTTCTTTACCAATCTGGATGCCTTGTATATCTTTGTGTTGTCTGATTGCCATGGCTAGGACTTCCAGTACTATGTTGAATAACAGTGGAGAGAGTGGGCATCCCTGTCTTGTTCCTGATCTTAGATGAAAAGCTTTCAGCTTCTCGCTGTTAAGTATGATGTTAGCTGTGGGTGTGTCATATACGGCCTTTATGATGTTGAGGTACTTGCCCTCTATACCCATTTTGTTGACAGTTTTAATCAGGAATGGATGCTGAATTTTGTCAAATGCTTTTTCAGCATCTATGGAAATGGTAATGTGCCTTTTGTTCTTCTTATTGTTGATGTGGTGGATGATGTTGATGGATTTTCGAATGTTGTACCATCCTTGCATCCCTAGGATGAATCCCACTTGATCATGGTGTATGATCCTCCTGATGTATTTTTGAATTCGGTTTGCTAGTATTTTGTTGAGTATTTTTGCATCTACGTTCATCAGGGATACTGGTCTGTAATTTTCTTTTTTGGTGAGGTCTTTGCCCAGTTTTGGTATTAGAGCGATGCTGTCTTCATAGAATGAGTTTGGAAGTATTCCCTCCTCTTCTATTTTTTGGAAAACTTTAAGGAGAATGGTGTTATTTCTTCTCTATATGTCTGGTAGATTTCAGAGGTGAATCCTTCGGGCCGGAGGTGCTGTTCTTGGGTAGTTTTTTGATTACCGCTTCAATTTCGTTGCTGGTGATTGGTCTGTTTAGTTTTTCTGTTTCTTGCTTTGTCAGTCTTGCAAGGTTGTATTTTTCTAAGAAGTTGTCTATTTCTTCTAGGTTTTCCAGCTTGTTAGCATATAGATTCTCATAATATTCTCTTATAATTCTTTGTATTTTTGTGGGATCCATTGTTATTTTTCCTTTCTCATTTCTGATTCTGTTTATGTGTGTAGATACTCTTTTTCTCTTAATGAGTCTGGCTAGGGGTTTATCTATTTTGTTTATTTTTTCAAAGAACCAGCTCTTGGTTTTATTGATTTTTTCAATTGTTTTATTCTTCTCAATTTTATTTATTTCTTCTCTAATCTTTATTATGTCCCTCCTTCTGGTGACTTTGGGCCTCATTTGTTGTTCTTTTTCCAATTTCAGTAATTGTGTCTTTAGACTATTCATTTGGGAATGTTCTTCCTTCTTTAAATAGGCCTGGACTGCAATATACTTTCCTCTTAGAACTGCCTTTGCCGCCTCCCACAGAAGTTGTGGCTTTGTGGTGTTGTTGTCATTAGTCTCCATATATTCTTTGATTTCAGTTTTGATTTGGTCGTTAACCCATTGATCAACTAGGAGAATCTTGTTAAGTCTTAATGTATTTGTGAGCCTTTTTGATTTCTTTCTAAAATTTATTTCTAGTTTTATACCTTTGTGATCTGAGAAGTTGGTTGGTAGGATTTCAATATTTTTGAATTTACTGAGGTTCTTTTTGTGGCCTAGTATGTGGTCTATTCTGGAAAATGTTCCATGTGCACTTGAGAAGAATGTGTATCCTGTTACTTTTGGGTGTAGAGTTCTGTAGATGTCTGTTAGGTCCATCTGTTCTAGTGTGTTGCTCAGTACCTCTGTGTCTTTACTTATTCTCTGTCTGGTTGATCTGTCCTTCGGAGTGAGTGGTGTGTTAAAGTCTCCTAAAATGAATGCATTACTTTCTATTTCCTCCTTTAATTCTGTTAGTATTTGTTTCACATATGCCGGTGCTCCTGCTTTAGGTGCATATATATTTATAATGGTTATATCCTCTTGTTGGACTGACCCTTTTATCATTATGTAATGCCCTTCTTTATCTCTTGCTATTTCTTCGTTTTGTAGTCTATTTTGTCTGATACAAGTACTGCACCACCTGCTTTTTTCTCCTTGTTGTTTGCATGAAATATCTTTTTCCATCCCTTCACTTTTAGTCTGTGTATATCTTTGGCTTTGAGGTGAGTCTCTTGTAAGCAGCATATAGATGGGTCTTGCTTTTTTATCCATTCTATTACTCTGTGTCTTTTGATTGGTGCATTCAGTCCATTTACATTTAGCGTGATTATTGATAGATATGTACTTATTGCCATTGCTGGCTTTAGATTTGTGGTTACCAAAGGTTCAAGGGTTGCTTCTTCATTATCTAATAATCTAACTTAACTTTCTTGTTAAATTATTGTAAACACAGTCTGATGTTTCTTTATTTCTCTCCCTTCTTATTCTTCCTCCTCCATTCTTTATATACTAGGTGTTTTATTCTTTGCCTTTAGTTAGTATTTGGATGGTCTGCTTTCTTTACTATGATTTTATTTTCTCTGGTGACAGCTTTTTAGCCTTAGGAGTGCTTCCCTCTAGAGCAGTCCATTTAAGATATCCTGTAGAGGTGGTTTATGAGAGGCAAACTCTCTCAGCTTTCGCTTGTCTGGAAAATGTTTAATCCCTCCATCATATTTAAATGATAATCATGCTGGATACAATATTCTTGGTTCGAGGCCCTTCTGTTTATATACATTAAATATATCATGCCATTCTCTTCTGGCCTGTAAAGTTCTGTTGAGAAGTCTGATGATAGTCTGATGGGTTTTCCTTTTTAGGTGGTCTTTTTTCTCTCTCTTGCTGCTTTTAATAGTCTGTCCTTATCTTTGATCTTTGCCATTTTAATTATTATGTGCCTTGGTGTTGTCTTCCTTGGGTCCCTTGTGTTGGGAGATCTGTGGGCTTCTGTGAACTGCGAGACTATTTCCTTCCCCCGCGAGGGAAAGTTTTCAGCAATTATTTCTTCAAAGACACTTTCTATCCCTTTTTCTCTCTCTTCTTCCTCTGGTACTCCTATAATGCGAATATTGTTCCATTTGGATTGGTAACACAGTTCTCTTAATTTTCTTTCATTCCTAGAGATCCTTTTATCTCTCTCTGCCTCAGCTTCTCTGTATTCCTGTTCTCTGATTTCTATTCCATTAACAGTCTCTTGCATCTCGTCCAGTCTGCTGCTAAGCCTGTCAATGGCTTGTCTCATTTCTGCACTGTCTTTCCTGACTTCCCTCACTTCCTCCCTCAGCTCTTGCATATTTCTCTGTAGATCCATCAGTGTGGTTATGACTTTTGTTCTGAATTCTTTTTCAGGAAGGTTGTGCATTTCCATCCCTTCAGATTCCCTCTCTTGTGTTGTCTGGGTCTGGGTAAGTTTTTTTTGTACCATATTCCTCTGTCTTTTCATGGCGATAGAAGTCATCACTGGTAGGTGCTGCGCATGTCAGCTGGGCTCTTTAAGACTTTTTGAAAAGAAAAGAGAAAAAAAAGAAAGAAAGAAAAGAAAGAGAGAGGGGAAAAAAAAAAACGCCCACCGGGAGTAGATTCTGTGGGGATGCTGTAGGTGGTGCTGTTGCTCCACTATTCCACAGCCATGGCCGTGCCACTCCACAGGGCCCTTTGTAGCTCTGGCCAGGGCAGGAACGAATGGGAGGCTGCTGATCTCTGTGGGAAGTCTCAGTGTGGCTACTTTTCCCAGTCTCCCACAAAGGGGTCCGAAATTCCCCAGGACTCCCAGCTTGCTGGGCTGAATGTGCTGGGACAATCCTGCTCCTCCGTTGCGCCCCTGTCTCTTTAAGACTGCTAAAAAAGTGCACGCTTTTCTTTTGTCTTGGGGAGCCGGCTGCGAGGACCCAGGTGCATTCCCCAGCTCAGATCCTGTACCCTCTGTCTCTGTAATCTCCGATACACCATGCGATGTGTGTCAGTGCTCCCGGCGCATATCACCAGGGCTGGTTCTTTCACAGGCCTGTTCTTCCACTCCCTCCCCACTCTGAATCCTCTCCTCCTGCCATTGCGCTGGGGTGGGGGAGTGCTCGGGTCTCAGCGGATCGCAGCTACATATCTAACCCGCCTCATGCGGTGCCAAGTCCTCTCAGGTGTAGATGCAGTCTGGGTGCTGTCCTGTATCTTCTGGTCTCTCTTAAGAATAGTTGTATTTTCATAAATATATATTGTTTTGGGAGGAGATTTCCGCCACCCTGCTCATGCCGCCATCTTCCCGGAAGTCCTGTATTCTCACTTTTAAACGAAGATGAAAGAAATAAGAGTCCCTAACTAAATGGATAAACACACTGTGTTCATGAATTGAAAGATATAGTATAGTATAGATGTCAATTCTCCCCAAAATGATTGCTATAGACTTCATGCAGTTCAAATCAAAATGTTAGCAAGGTATTTTGTAACATAGATTGCTTGCTGTAAAATTTGTATGTAATGGTGCAGGACCTAGAATAGCTAAAGCAATTTTGAAAAAGAGGAATAAAATGGGAGGAATCACTCTATCTAATGTTAAGTCTTAATACGTAGCTACAGTAACTAAGACTGCATGGTATTGGCATAGGAATAGACATATAGATCAATGGAAGAGAATAGAAAACCCAGAAATAGGCCAACACAGATACGCCCAAGTGGTTTTTCACAAAGTTGCAGGAGAAATTCAATAGAGGAAGGACAGTCTTTTCAAGCAAGGTACAGCTGAAAAGTAACTGGGCATTCATAGGCCAAAAAAATGAACCCTGACCTGTCTCACACTTCTTACAAAAATTATCTCAAAATGGATCACTGACTTAAATGTAAAACAAGTAAGGTAAAATGTAAGACTTAAAAAAAATATGCAAAAATCTTTGGGACCTAGGGCTAAGCAAAGAATTCTTAGATTTGACACCAAAACACAATCCATAAAATGAAAAATTGGTAATTGAACCTCATCAAAATTAAAATCTTTTGCTCTGTGAAAGACCCTGTAAAGATTTAAATGGCAAACTATAGACTGAGAGAATATATTTGCAAACCACATTACTGACAAAGGACTTGTATCTAGAATATATAAAGAACTCTCAAATCCCACCAGTGAAAAAACAAACAATCTAGTCAGAAAAAGGGCAAAGAACATGAACATACTTATCACTGAGGAAGATATACAGATGGATGATAAGCTCATATAAAGCTATTAACAATCATTAACAATGAGCAAAATACAAATTTAAATCACAACGAGATACCACTACATACGTATCAGGATGGCTAAAATAAAATATAGTGATATGCCAAATGCACGAGAGCATGCAGAAAAATTAGATCACTCAGTTATTGCTAGTGGAAATGTAAAAAGTTATAGCCACTCTGGAGCAGAGCATGGCAGTTTCTTATAAAAAAAAAACATGTACTTACCATGTAACCCAGCAACTGTACCTTTTGGTATTCATCCCAAAGAAATAAAAACTTTTATTCAGGCAAAAACTTGTACACAAATGCTCACAATTTTGTTGTTGACAGCCTCAAACAGGAAACAACCTGCATGTCCTTCAATGGGTGAATTGTTAAACAAATGGGGGTACATCCATACCATGGAATATTACTCAGCAATAAAAAGGAATAAACTATTAAAACACATAGAAACATGGACAAATCTCAGTGGAATTATGCTGATTGAAAAAAAAACAGTCTCAAAGGTTCCTCTTATATAACATTCTTGAATGAGAAAATTGTACACATAGAGAACAGATTGGAGGTTGTCAGGTATTAGGGATAGCAGGAGGGACGGGTGGCTGTGGCTACAGAAGATTAACATAAGGGATGTTTGTGATGGAACTCTTCTGTACCTTGATTGTGGTGGCCACACAACTCTATATATTGATAAAACTGCATAGAATTAACTTGCACCTGAGCATAAATGCACACACACAAATACATATAAAACTGGTAAAAACTAAATAAATTCAATGGCTTTTACCAATGAAATTTCCTGGTTGTGATATTGTGCTATGCAAGATCTCTCTGTATTATTTCTTACAATTGCATGTGAATCTACAATTATCTAAAAAAAAACCCACATTCTTAAAATTGGACTTCTAAGGATAACCATAATAATGAGAGAGAAAGGCAACCAATCTTTTTATATCCCCAATTATTATATCTGCAGCCTCTTTTCTTAGTTTTTAGAGTTACTTGTTTACATTTTCTAGTGATTAATTCTGAGTTATGCATAATGCCCTTTTTCTATCCTCCCATTTTTTCCTCTCAAGTAATAGGTTATATGGGTCTGATATGAGATTATTTAAAGTTACATTCAAACATAGAAACTTGATTGTGGTTCTCAAATTTATGACTGATCTTCCTCATTGTCCTTAGTGCAAGGAGAGCACCTTGGTTGCTGGGCATTTTGCATGAAGAGTGTACTTCTGCTGGTACAAAAGACAAATGCCTCCATTACTAATACTCCAAATCACCTTGTGTGTTGAAATAAGTGAGGTGACTTTTCTGCTCAACTCATTCTGAGCTCCTGCCTTTGCCTTTGGTTGAGGCTCTAGGATTACTTTTCTAAGAAGAGTAATGGCTCGCTAGAATTCAGAGGGCAGTGTTTAAAGGTCAGAATAAGAAGACCACATAACTGAGTACAAACATTTGAAAGGAATAGCAACATGTGTCCTTGGCAAGTATGATGCCATTTTTGCCCCCATAAGTTAGCATATGCTGTTACACCAGCCTCGAGTGCCTACCATGTTTCAGACCCTGTTTAGGTGTCTGTGAATCTTTCTGACCCATTTATCCTACAGATCTGGCCATTCCCTATGATGTACTACTTCTATAAAATGTGCCTAATTATACTATGTATATAAAATTGAAATGAGCAGATTAAAGATGGTGGCATGAGAGGTGAGACAAAGGCTTCTTCCTAAAACCGTATATAATACAAAAAATATAATTAATACAACTAATCCTGAAAGAGCAACAGGAGAGATGACTGCGCCAGACTGCATACACCTGGAGAAAAGAGCACACCTCACAGAACAGGGTAACGTACCAAAGCTGTGGCCTGGTGGGAGCCAAGCCCTTCCCCCACCCCAGCTCACCAGCAGGGAGGAAGAGAAACAGAGCAGGGAGGCAGTGGAGGCTTGGGACTGCTTAATACCTAACTCCGAGATCTTCTCTGGGAGTACAAACCTACATTTCATGGTGCTTGCATGATACTCTTGTGATTATGGGGTTGGACAGCTAAGACAGGCAGAATTCCTGGAGAGACTGAGACTCCCGCCGCTTGTGGAAAGCAGGGATCCATATCTGGCTGCTCTGGGACAAAAGAAAGGCGGGCAGTCTGAGAGACCTCCTAACAAGGAAGCCCTTAGCAAGAGGGCTGCTAAAGGGTCAAAGACAGCACAGAGCTTAATGCCCAGGAGAGAGGACAGATAGACAAAATTGTCCGGGTGCACTCTGCCCAGCAGGTTGCGAGCTTTGCCATATAGACGCTCATATTTAAGGAGGAAAAATAAATCTTCCTCCTTAGATGATCTTCAGGAGCTCCAGCTCCCTGTCTGGCTTCACAGCTCTAAGGACCCTCTCCGTGACACACAGCCGACTGCGCCTTTCTCCCGGCCAGCCCCACCTGGCTCACAAACCGGCAAAACCTACCCTAGCATTAGGCCAGCCAGAGGAAAGATCTGCCAAGAGCAACTACAAAAGCATAGCATAGAGGCTTATACCTGTGTGCTCGGCTCACTGATTCAGGCAGTGGAGACAGGCATAGCAGCCGGGAAGCAGGAAACAGCTCTTTCCTACCCCCCAGGCACGAATACCGCTACCCTGTGACTCCCAGCACTGCTTCTGGGGCTGAGCAGCTCCAGGGAGTAGAGCTCCTGGGCAATAGAGGGCGCCATATACAAACATGAAACGCCCAAGGAACCTGGTTCAGAGTAAAATTATTAATACAACTCCTGAGAAAGATTTAAATGACATCAATCTCATGATTCTTCCTGAAAGGGAGTTCAAAATAAAAATCAGTAACATGCTCATGGAGGTACGGAAAGATATTCAAGAACTCAGGACTGAATTACAGTCAGAGATCCAATCGTTGAAGAGCAAAATGGAGGGTATTAAAAGCATATTGGATACGTTGGAGGAGAAGATGAATGAAATAGAAACTAGAGAAGAGGAATACAAAGAAGCTGAGGCACAGACAGAAAAGAGGATCTCTAAGAATGAAACAGTATTGAAAGAACTGTGTGACCAATCCAAATGGAACAATATTCGCATTACAGGGGTACCAGAAGAAGAAGAGAGAGAAAATGGGATAGAAAGTGTCTTTGAGGAGGTAACTGCTGAAAACTTCCCCAATGTAGGAAGGATATAGTCTCTTAAGCCATGGAGGTGCACAGATCTCCCAACACAAGGGACCCAAGGAAGACAACACCAAGGCATACAGTAATTAAAATGGCAAAGATCAAGGATAAGGACAGACTATTAAAAGGAGTCACAGAGAGAAATAAGATCACATACAAAGGAAAGCCCATCAGTCTATCATCAGACTTCTCAACAGAAACCTTACAGGCCAGAAGGGAGTGGCATGATGTATTTAATGCAATGAAGGAGAAGGGCCTTGAACCGAGATTACTTTATCTAGCAAGATTATCATTTAAATTTGAAGGACTGATTAAACAATTTCCAGATAAGCAAAAGCTGAGAGAATTTACCTCCCACAAACCATCTCTACAGTGTATTTTGGAGGGGCTGCTATAGATAGAAGTGTTTCTAAGGTTTAATAGCTGTCACGAGAGGTAAAAAAAAAACACAGTAAGGAAAGTAGAATAGCTAATTACTAAGCAAATGCAAAATTAAATTAAATATCCCCAAAGTCAATCAAGGGATAGACAAGAGTACAGAATATGATACCTAATATGTAAAGAATGGAGGAGGAAGAAAGAAAAACCTTTAGATTGTATTTGTAATAGCATATTAAGTGAGTTAAGTTAGTCTAGATATTAAGGATGTTAACCTTGAACCTTTGGTAACCACGAATCTAAATGCTGCAGTGGCAATAAGTACATACCTTTCGATAATCACACTAAATGTAAATGGACTGAATGCACCAATCAAAAGACATAGAGTCACTGAATGGATAAAAAAACAAGACCCATCTATATGTTGCCTACAAGAGACTCACTTTAAACCCAAAGACATACCCAGACTAAAAGTGAAGGTATGGAAAAAGATATTTCATGCAACTAATAGGGAGAAAAAAGCAGGAATTGCAGTACTTGTATCAGGCAAAATAGACTTCAAAACAAAGAAAGTCACAAGAGACAAACAAGGACATTACATAATAATAAAAGGGTCAATCCAACAAGAAAATATAACCATTATAAATATCTATGCACCCAACACAGGAGCACCTACATATGTGAAACAAATACTAACAGAATTAAAAGGAGAAATAGAACACAATGCATTCATTCTAGGAGACTTCAACACTCCACTCACTCCAAAGGACAGATCAACCAGACAGAAAATAAGTAAGGAGGCAGAAGCACTGAACAACACAATAGAACAGATGGACCTAACGGACATCTACAGAATTCTACACTCAAAAGCAGCAGAATACACATTCTTCTCAAGTATACATGGAACATTTTCAAGAATAGATCATATGCTAGGCCACAAAAATAGCCTCAGTAAATTCAAAAAGATTGAAATTGTACCAACCAGTTTCTCAGATCACAAAGGTGTGAAACTAGAAATAAATTACACAAATGAAAAATCCCAAAAACATATGAAGCCTTCACAACATGCTCCTAAATAACCAATGGATTAATGACCAAATCAAAACAGAGATCAAGCAATATATGGAGACAAATAACAACAATAATTCAACACAGCAAAATCTGTGCCTTGCTGAAAGGAAAGTATATTGCAATACAGGGCTACCTCAGGAAAGAAGAACATTCCCATATGAGCAGCCTAAACTCACAATTAACAAAACTAGAAAAAGAAAAACAAATGAGACCCAAAGTCAGTAGAAGGAGGGACATAATAAAGATGAGAGCAGAAATAAATAAAATCAAGAAGAATAAAACAATAGAAAGAATCAATGAAAGCAAGAGCTGGTTGTTCGAGAAAATAAACAAAATAGATAAACCGCTAGCCAGACTTATCAAGAAAAAAAGAGTCTACTCACATAAACAGAATCAGAAATGAGAAAGGAAAAATCACTATAGATAACACAGAAATACAAAGAATTATTAGAGAATATTATGAAAAATTATGTGCTAACAAGCTGGATAACCTAGAAGAAATGGAAAACTTTCTAGAAAAAGACAACCTTCCAAGGCTGACCAAGAAAGAAACAGAAAATCTCAACAGACAAATTACCAGCAACGAAATTGAACTGGTAATCAAAAACCTACCTAAGAGCAAAATCACTGTACCAGATGTCTTCACTGCTGAATTTTATCAGACATTTAGTGAAGACATAATACCCATCCTCCTTAAAGTTTTCCAAAGAATAGAGGAAGAGGGAATACTTCCAAACTCATTCTATGAGGCCAGCATCACTCTAATACCAAAACCAGGCAAAGACACCACAAAAAAAGAAAACTACAGACCAATATCCCTGATGAACATAGATGCAAAAATACTCAACAAAATATTAGTAAACCGAGTTCAAAAATACATCAAAAAGGTCATCCATCATGATCAGGTAGGATTTATTCCAGGGATGCAAGGATGGCACATCATTCGAAAATCCATCAACATCGTTTACCAAATCAACAAAAAGGACAAAACCACATGACTGTCTCCATAGATGCAGAAAAAGCATTTGACAAAATTCAACATCCATTCGTGATAAAAACTGTCAACAAAATGGGTATAGAGGGCAAGTACCTCAACATCATAAAGGCCATATATGACAAACCCACAGCCAACATTATGCTTAACAGTGAGAAGCTGAAAGCTTTTCCTTTAAGATCAGGAACAAGACAAGGATGCGCATTCTCCCCACTTCTATTCAACAGAGTACTGGAGGTCCTAGCTACGGCAATCAGACAACACAAAGAAATAAAAGGCTTCCAGATTGGCAAGGAAGAAGTTAAACTGTCCCTGTTTGCAGATGACATGATATTGTACATAAAAAACCCTAAAGAATCCACTTCAAAACTACTAGATATAATATCTGAATTCAGCAATGTTGCAGGATACAAAATTAATACACAGAACTCTGTGGCATTCCTATACACTAACGATGAACTAGCAGAAAGAGAAATCAGGAAAACAACTCCATTCACAAGTGCACCAAAAAGAATAAAATACCTAGGAATAAACCTCACCAAGGAAGTGAAAGACTTATACTCTGGAAACTACAAGACACTCCTGAGAGAAATTAATGAAGGTACCAAAAAATGGAAACACATCCCGTGCTCATGGATAGGAAGAATTAATATTGTCAAAATGGCCATCCTGCATAAGCAATCTACAGATTCAATGCAATTCCTGTCAAAATACCAATAGCATTCCTCAATGAACTAGAGAAAATCGTTCTAAAATCCATATGGAACCACAAGAGACCCCGAATAGCCAAAGCAATCCTAAGAAGGAAGAGGAAATCTGGGGGGATTATGCTCCCCAGCTTGAAGCTTTACTACAAAGCCACAGTAATCAAGACAATTTGGTACTGGCACAAGAACAGACCCATAGACCAATGGAACAGACTAGAGAGCCCTGATATAAACCCAAGCATATATTCAAGAGAATGAAACTGGATTATTGTTTAACCCCATACACAAAAGTAAACTTGAAATGGATCAAGGACCTGAATGTAGGTTATGAAACCATAAAACTCTTAGAAGACAACATATACAAAAATCTCCTGAATATAAGCGTGAGTGACTTCTTCCTGAATGCATCTCCTCGAGCAAGGGAAACAAAAGCAAAAATGAACTCATGGGACTACATCAAACTAAAAATTTTCTGTACAGCAAGGACACCATCAACAGAACAAAAAGGCATCCTACAGTATGGGAGAATATATTTGCAAATGACATATCCGACAGGGGGTTAACACCCAAAATATATAAACAACTTACACGCCTCAACACCCAAAAAACAAATAACCTGATTAAAAAATGGGCAGAGGATATGAAGAGACAGTTCTCCAGAGAAGAAATTCAGATGGCCAACAGACACATGAAAAGATGCTCCACATTACTAATATCAGGAAAATGAAAATTAAAACCACAATGATATATCACCTCACACCAGTAAGGATGGCCAGCATAAAAAAGACTAAAAACAACAAATGCTGGCTAGGATGCAGAGAAAGGGGAACCCTCCTACACTGCTGGTGGATATGTAAGCTAGTTCAACCATTGTGGAAAGAAGTATGGAAGTTCCTCAAAAAACTAAAAATAGAAATACCATTTGACCTGGGAATCCCACTCCTTGGAATTTACCCAAAGAATACAACTTCTGAGATTCAAAAAGACATATGCACCCCTATGTTTATTGCAGCACTATTTACAGTAGCCAAGATATGGGAGCAGCCTATGTGTCCATCAGTAGATGAATGGATAAAGAAGATGTGGTACACATACACAATAGAATGCTATTCAGCCATAAGAAAGAAACAGATCCTGCCATTTGCAACAACATGGATGGAGCTGGAGGATATTATGCTCACTGAAATAAGCCAGGTGAAGAAAGACAAGTGCCAAATGATTTCCCTCATTTGTGGAGTATAACAACGAAGCAAAACTGAAGGAACAAAATAGCAACAGACTCAGAGACTCCAAGAAGGAACTAGTGGTTACCAAAGGGGAGGGGTGTGGGAGGGTGGGTGGGGAGGGAGGGAGAAAGGGATTAAGGGGTACTACGTTTAGTACACATGGTGTGGGGGGGTCACAGGGAAAACAGTGTAGCACTGAGAAGGTAAACAGTGACTGTGGCATCTTAGTACACTGATGGACAGTGACTGCATTGGGGTATGGGTGGGGACTTGATAATATGGGTAAAGTTTTCACCACATTGTTTTTTCATGTGAAACCTTCATAAGAGTGTATATCAATAATACCTTAATTAAAAAAAATTAATAATAAAAATAAAAAATAAAAAAAACAGGTGCCAATGGAAGTGGCCCTCATTAGAGGGCTAGGATGAGGAATGCCGGGCATAGGGCATATCTCTTGTACAATGTGTTAAATTTTGGACCATGTAAACATAGCACCTATTTAAAATAAATACACTTGAAAACCAAGAGAAAAAAAATGAAAGGAACAGTACAATACAGTGATTAAGAATTTGCACCCTGGCACCAAACAGCATTTGAATCCCAGATCCACTAGCTGTGTGTCTGTGATCAAGTTATTTAGCCTCTTGTTGCCTTATCATGATAGCGATCATAGTCACCAGGCAGATTTATTGTAAGACTATTCTATATATGTAACATGCTTTTTAAAAAGTACCTGGCATACAATAAGCACAATAAAAGTGACAGTTCTTATCTTTATTTATGTGTTTATTTCACTTAATTACATCATAAGATACTGAGGGCAGCTATCTATTGCTGTATTCAAATGACTTTAAAATTTAATGACTAAACCAACAAATAGTACCTCGTGGGTTTTGTGGGTCAGGAATCTAGGAGCAGGAGTCTGAGATCATTTCACTGGGTCCTCTAGTGTAGGGTTTCTCCCAAGGCTGCAGTCAAAGTGCTGGCTAGACTGGCAGTTATCTGAAGGCTCAGCTAGGGAAGGTTCACATGTTTATTGGCAGGATTAAATTCCTCAAAGACTGTTGGGCTGAGGCCTCAGTTCCTCACTACCTGTTGGCCAAAGGCCACCCTCAGTTCCTTGCCATGAGGCCTCTGCATAGGGAAAATCACAACCTCACAACCAGCTTCCACCAAATGAACAAGCAAAGGAGGATGAGCAAAGTTTTGTGACTTTGGTTGTAACAATCTCAGAAGGGACATCCTTCGCCTTTCCTGCATTCTATTTATTAGAAGTGAGTCATTAGGACCAGCCCACATTCAAGGTGAAGGGATTACACAAGAGCAAAAGTAAGAAGAGGCAGAGATCTTTGGAAACCATCTTAAAGGCCACCTCCCCAGAGATTCACATTCCTCCCACATGTAAAATACACTTACGGCCTCCCAAAGTCCACAGAAGTCTCATCCCATTATAGGCTGGGACAACGTCTTACTCATATTTGTAACTACAGTCATCTTTGCTTATTGATTTGAACAAAAGAAAATTAATAATGTTCTTTATTACCAAAGAAAAGTGTAGAACCTCCTATCACTAAAACTTAAGCTATATGAATAAAATCTTATAAATAAAAATGTAACAAAGAACAGTATTTTTCTTAGCTGTTGCCTTGAATGCCCTGAAACTTTTGGAGAATTTAGTAACTAGACAAATTTTAAGCATTCATCACTTTATTTCACTTTCATGTTTGGCTTGAGTATGAAGATATTCCAAGAGATCAGAAGGTAAAACCTAATCTTAATCTTAAATTTCTATAAGCTCATCTTTATGATGTTTATCTTCTCTGTTTACAGTTGAATTCATGATGCCAAGAAATGTGGATAACTTAAACACCTTTCTGCAAATCAGCTCCTTATCATGGTCATCTAATAAGGTACAATCAACTAAAACAGGTCTTTGCATTGAAATAGAATTCCTCTCATCCTACCATCTCTAGAGCATTTCTCCAGTCTCTTGACTGCAGGTGCATTCACCTGTGATATGAAAGGAACACACCAGGTAGTTGCCATATCATGTGACCTTTTGCTGTCTATGCCCTTGCTCGTGGCGCACATTTTTCTGAAGCATATGCAAAAGCCACAGAACCAACTGCTTTGCCATAGAGCCTTTGGTTGGATCTGCAGAGGCCTGTTGGGATTGGATTGTAGGAAAAGGATCAGGGGAAGGGGATTTCTTCTTACGAAGAGCTGAGGCAAATTAGAGTAACAGAACTTGCAGGTGACAGGTCTGCTCAAGGTGTATGTTTCGATGGCACAGTGAGATCTATTTTTCTTGTTCTCAACCCAGTAGACCAGAAAATATTTTTTCCCCTCTTTTAAAACTTGGGGATTTTAAGACAAACTTGTTTTTAGATTGAAATGATCAAAATAAAGAGAGGTTTTCAAGCTACTTTATCTATCAGGGCTAGTGATCCTGGTACCCTATTCTTATTTACCCCTGCCCCAAAAAAGTAATAAAAACCTTTTGCAGGGATTTTTAGGATAGTGTTATTTTTCATGAGAAAATATAAAGAATATTATTCATAAAAAAATCAAGTGGCATGAGTAATAAACAGCTCTGTCCATGGACCCCCAGGCTCCCAATATAGTGCTTATAGAGATCTCCATGCACTGCCCACTTATTAAATCTGGTAACCTTCCTTGTCCTGCTCCCTCCAGGTCCATTTGTTCTCATAACTACTTCCCAGCATAAACCTTCAGTTCTGATCTAAGTCAGTCTCCTCGTTTTATCAACTTACACTGTTCTTGCTTCTGTCCCCACCCCTCTGATAATGCCCTTCTTTCAATCCCATGAAGTCCAATCCTCCCTCTTAAAGCCCAGCTTAAATCTTGATTTTTCCTCGAAGCTCTCCCACATCATGAAAGCCCTTCTTGATCTCTCACTTCTGTGGATTTTTCTTGTAGATAAAATTTTCAGTGCTTCCCTTGTTCCTTAACCAAATATTTTATTTTTAGGTTATCATATAACCTTTTCATGAGTAACCATCTGTCACAAAGCTGTCACCTCGTGATATTTGTTTTGCAGTTTTAGACCTCTGGAGAGTAATAGGTTATGAAACATGACTTAGTCCTGCAGATACTGTACAATGCTACCAAGTGGTGGTAAACCATGGAGTATATTCTTGGTATTGAAGGGTACAGGAGCAGAAGAATGTATCTTTCCAGAATTAAATAGTGGGTTTCTGCCTGACCTTATATAAAACTTAGTCTTCCAAACCAAAGGACAGAAATGAACCGAAACAACTTGCACTTGGCTAAAGCTGTTACATCTTTAGGGCACCTTATTAAAAGTATGATATGTGTCTGTGCTGTGCTGTGTGCATGCACGTGTATGTGTGTATTCTGTGATACATATAGAGTTCTTTCTTCATAGTTTCTAAAACTCTTTGACTTTTAAATTGTCCTGAACTTTAAGCTAAGTCCTTTTGTAGGCAGTTTGCCAAGTTCACTACCTTCTCTGGCAAGAGTGTTGTGTGACTACTCCTGAGGTTCAGGAGTAAAACATCTAATGCGTCTAAGAACTAAATTGCAATAGCAGGGACAGGTTTTTTTCCACCCTTACTTGGGTACCTTCTCACATAATTTTCCAACCTCTCTCTCACTTTGCTCTCTAGTTATTTCTCCATATAAAATATACAAGACAGTTTTATAGTCAGCAGCCCAAACTTCTTGTACATTTTCCACTAAGCAGGAGACAGTATTCAGCTACTTAGGAAACTTTATCTTAATTTTACCCTCTTTCATGGCCACCTCAGGCAGGGAGCCGGTTCAGCGATTTATTTACTGTCCTAAGTTACCAATTTAACAACTCTTTCGCCAGTTTCCCTTGGCAAATTATAGTGTGTGTGTGTGTGTGTGTGTGTGTGTGTGTGTGTGTGCTATTTCAGTGGTTTGCTTCATATTGAATTTAAAGTTACAGTATCCCTTTCAGGGGAGCAGAAAAATAGCTGAGTTCATCATACTCCATCACTAAATTGTAGGTTTCCCTCTCATTTTCTCTTTTCTGCACCTCTCCCAACTTAGCACAAATGTTTAAGTCTACGGTAGTATTAAATTAAAATTCTGTTTATAATACAAAACTTAGAATATGCCAGAGTTTTGGCTATTACAAAAAGTCCTAGGTGTCCTTGCCTTCTATTAACTACTACTAATATTAACCATAATTTCATGGATTTCATTTGTTGGAAATGAAAATTTTAAGACTACTGCATAATTAGCAGTTGAGCAAATTATATTTAATACCTATTTGTGAGGGTTTAAGACAGTGAAACTGCTTAATTTCTCAACACATTGCCCTTATACACACACAAGAGAAAAGTGCTGTTTGTAAAAGCCTCCATGTTCTTGCTGTGATTAGAGTCCTGGTTCTCTCTTTAGAATTAAGGCAGCTTCTAAATTACATGACTCAACATACTTTGGAAAAGAAGTGATAAAGCACTGACCCAATAGTTGCCAAGAACAAAACTCTTAACAATTTTCTGGGCTGGGTCTAGAAGAGGAAGGAGTTGGCAGGAAATGTCATAATAGAACTGCTTTATTAGTTATCTATTACTACATAACAAATTATCCCAAATCAGCTTAAGACAATAAACATTAATTATCTCACATAGTTTCTGGTGCTGGCTCAGCATCTGAAAAATAGATGATTCTTTTTACTGCATATTAATGTACACATAGATATAGGCATATAGTTGCAAGCAAGTAAAGACATTTTATTTTATGTGAACATTACCTTTAATTAAAATATATCATGTGTTCCATTCTCATTTCAATTGATTTCTGATTTTTTTAAGTAGTTTCCTGGATGTGTCCCCATTAGAGCAGCATTTTACTGTAATGGACATGTAACTATCCTTTATGTTTTACTTTAAAGTTAGCATTAATGAATTAACAAATAATACTAATTGATACTCATGATGCTGATGAAAATATTTTATTTGCCCAGTATTTTTTAGTTTCATGTCAAACATAGTCACCATTCCAATTTTTACTCATGATTTACTTACATGATCATTTGCAGAATACATTTGAAATTCTGTCTTTTCCGAAGTTTTATTAGCAAGAGGATTCTATAAAGATGGAAAGATGAGTGTCTTGAGAAAACCCGCTAAAGAAACAATAGAAATGTAGAAAACAAAAAAAAAATGAACTTGAGCAAGAATTAACAAGGTAAGACTCAGTGGTATAAGCAAAGTGAGGGGAAGGGGAGCCCTTTGTCCTCAAGAGCCCAGAAAAGGACGAAAATGAAAAAAAAAAACGTAAGAATCACAAATATGAGATTGAAGCAACTCTATCAACTATAAAGAGGAAAAGAAAAACCACGCAAAAGCAAAACAAGACCGGATCACTGTGAATTAGGAAAAGGTGGTGTTATCAAAAGGGCATTGTCATAGAGGAGCAGGATGGGGGAAAAGGTTATTAAAAGCTTTTTCAGGCAACACAGGTCTACTCCTCCCAGAGAAATGCAGTGTCAACCTTAAACATAAAATTATTTTACTAGTAAAATGAGTTAATTGGAAATAGCAGAGGATTTCAATTTAGAACATGCAGGCTATGGTGAACCAAGTTCAAAGAGACAAAGGGAAGGTCAGCTTTGTTAGACTTCAGGAGGAAAGTGGGGAGAGCTGTTTGGAAGAAAAGTTCATTGAAGCACAGGAGTTCGAGGTCGTGGCTATTTCTCATTGGCTGCCAGCGGTGGTCAGCGCGTTGTTGCTGGGGCGGCGAGCCATCTGCCTTCTTGTTCTTAAAAGCAGGCGATGAAATTCCTATATGAAAATGCCCTCCCTTGTCAAGCTAATTCAAATCTTCCTTCTCCCTGCCAGTGGTGCAGGCTGCAAGGAGCGGTAGGTGCGTGAGAGCGCCCCCTTCAGGGCTGTCCAACTCCATTGTTTTCACGAGCAGCATAACAAATAATTTAAAAAGGAAAAGACGAATAACCATCAGTGACAAATCATCCG
Organism: Smutsia gigantea; assembly: GCA_032199065.1. NCBI lineage: Eukaryota > Metazoa > Chordata > Mammalia > Pholidota > Manidae > Smutsia > Smutsia gigantea. The sequence goes on along the minus strand of JAVSCE010019996.1, from coordinate 46,812 downwards.
ATCATTGTGAGATTAAGCAGAGAACCATTAAGAAAGACTGACAGTCCACAGCAGAAAGATAATAGTGATGTAGTTCAAAGGGCAAGAAACAGAGAATCAAGTTTGAGGTCTAGCCCCGTTCTACTTACTTAGCTTTATGTGAGACATTTAGCTTCTCTGTGATTTTGCTTCCTTAACTGTAAATTGAAGAGGTTGGAAGACCATGGTATCTGAGATCTCTTCCTAAAATAATGTGACTATGCATCTAAGCTCTAATTGACAATACAGAGGCATACAAGAAAGCAAAGGAAAGTCAAGCAAAATGCACAACTTAAGGAAATAATTGAAAAAAATTCTGAAGCAAAACAAAACTTAATTTAGATGTAGGGAAAGTTCAAGTTGCTTCCAAGAACCATCCTCAAATACTCAGTTCCACCACTGCCCATTACATACAAAAGAATAATCTATCATAAATGAAACAATAAGAAGTATAATTATAACTAAAGACATAAAATCATTTTCAAAAGATTATAATAAAGAAATATGAACAATGCAGTGAGTAAAATGTAACTGACACAAAATCTATAAATGTACTTCCTTTCAAATGAGTCATTTAAAAGAACTATATATATATAACTATTATATATATATATAATCAAGTGTAAAGGACATTAATTCTATAAATGACTATATTATTTCAAATAATTTTTTAAAGTACCTAACCGTAAGGGAAAATGGTTAAACACTGTTTTTCAAAATATTCTGTTGAGAGGAAATACAGAATATAATAATGGAATTTTTGTGTTAGCTTTATCAAGGCATAGTTAACAATAAACTGCACATATTTAAAGCAAACAACTTGATAACTTTTGACATACATATACACCTGTGAAACCACGGCCACAATCAACACAATGAGTACAGCCATCACCGCCAAAACATTCCTTGTGCCCCTTGGTAATGTCTCTCTCCCCCACTGCCCTGCCTCCTGCCCATCCACACGATCTACTTTCTGTCATTATAAACTACATTTTCTCAAGTTTTACATAAATGGAATTATAGAGTATGTACTCTTTTTTTGCCTGGACTTTACTCAGCATAATTATTTTGAGATGTATCCATGTTATAGTGGGTATGAATAGTTCATTCAATTTTTATTGCTCAGTAGTATTGTATTGTGTATTATATACCACAATTTGTTTATCCATTCACCCATTGACAGACACATGGGTTGTTTCTAGTTTGAGGCTATTATAAATAAAGCTGCTATGAATATTTGTGCACAAGTCACTGTGTGGACATATACTTCTATTTCCCTTGAGAAATTCCTAGGAATAGAATGGCTAGGTTATATGATTTAAGTGTGTGCTTAAATTTTAAGAAACTGCCAAACTGTTTTTCAGAGTGGTTGTACCATTTTTCATTCCTACCAGCAATATGAAAGAATGGCAGTTCCTCCACATCCTTGTCAACACTTAGTGTGGACAATCTTCTAAATTTAAGACATTTGATGTTGGGAGCCAGTCCGATCCGTCCATCTGATGGCACAGCCCAGACGCCCGGAAAGAAGGAACCGCAATGCGGCCCTCTGAAAGGAACATCCCTGCTATCTCTCCTTATTATTATGGTGTTTGGAAATGTTGTTATTGGTCACTTTCACCTAAGTTGGAAAACCAAATTTAATATACCCTGGGAGAAATGCCAGGGGCAGGATCCCCCTAATTCTTCCAGGTGGCAAAGATACCTCGAGACAACTGCTGGGCATAAAAGCCACGGGGCATAAATCTGCAAGGGAATAAGAAGAGCTAACCTTTTCAAAGAACATTGCTTCTCTCTCACTTACCAACTGCACATCTCCCTGTATGGCCCCGGAAGATGGCTGGTTAGCCAGAGATGGGTGAGATTCCTCAAGGGAGGAACAACCTAAGACAGGCGCAGTCGCAGGGGGGCCATCAGGTGAGCAATAGGCGGTCAACAGAGGTGAGGCTCAGAACCTCACCCCCCCAGTATTGAGAGAAATCTCCTGCGCCCATGGCTTTTGTTGCCCTTGTCTCCTTTGAATCAACTCTTAGCCTGTAGGCATGGATCTGACAGTTTACACGTGCTTTCTTACTGCTTTAAACTTTACTTTCCATCTTTATTTTTACATCAAGATTTAAACAGCTCTCTATTAGAAACTTTAATCTTTATTACTTTTACCTACTACTTCAACATTTTATTAAAGAATTTTAGGAGGGGGATGCGGAGAAGATATTGGAAACAAGTATCAAAATTATAATAAATAAGAATTGTTTGAGCAGGTTCCAGTTCCCTCTCCCCACCCAACTCGGCCCGTGAGAAATTTCTAAATGACTCCTAGACTTGTTGGGTCTCGGGGAATAATAGAGCAATAAAGGGAAGTCAGCATGAATGACTGTATGCAAAAGGGCCTGGCATGATGGCAGAGACTCTCGCAATAGAAAAGATTACTGTTATAGATATTACTGTAAATGATTTAAGGAGCCCTAAGGTAGACATGCCCCTATTTCCACCACCCCCTCCACTAGGAAGAGAAGTGGCCCGACTAGGTCTCTATGCCTTCTGATTCAGTGGTCATTATCTCCTTACCTCAGGCACAACGCTTTTGTCTCTGTGAAACTGGGCACCTACCCAAGAGAACAGAGTTTTCAGTTCCCGCAATTATAGTTAGCTTAGTCTTGTACACTTCTTTCATGATACACGGTTTTGATGTTTTTCTTTAAATCTGCACATAATGTTTTAGACCTAGAAAAATAGACTTAGCTATACTTGTTAACCAGATGAATAGTAACCATGGCTATTTTAGAATCAATAATAAGGAAACTGCAAGTAGGGTTCAGGCCAACCAGGCATAAGGGAACATTTTCAGAATTAAGTCATGTTTGTTCCGAAACTGCCAGGGAAGTCAAGCAAGCATAAGTGCAGAAACTTAGTGATTGCTAAGGTGCCAATAATCTAATCTTTAAAGACTGACCTTGATGTAATTATTTCTGAAAAAAATCAAATGATCTAATCTTTGTGAAACTGCATACTCAAAACATATATAACCTTGCTAAACTTCAATAAAACAGGCCAGGCTCAGCTTTTGCTAGTGTCTGTGTTCTCATTCATTTTACTCAGCCGCCGACGCCGTCCATCCTTCAGGGTCCCCTGGACTAACTGGAGCTGGACTCCGGCAATCTGAATTGGGTTATAGTGGTATCTCATTGTGGTTTTTAATTTGCATTTTTCTAATAGCTGGTGATTTTTTAGTATCTTTTCATATATTTATTTGCCATCTGTGTACCTGTGGTGAAGTGTCTTCTTTTGACCATTTTTATATCAGATTGTGAGGTTTCTTAAAATAATTTTAATTGTTTTGAGAGTGTATACTCTGGACACAAGTCCTTTTTCATATATGTATATTACGAATATTTCTCCAAGACTGTGCCTCTTTTCATTCTTTTACTGGTGTTTTTCAAACAGCAGACGACCTTGATTTTCATAAAGTCAATTTTTTTTCTTATATGGATTATGCTTTTTGTATTATTTCCAAGAAACCTTTGCTTTACCCAATGCCACATGACTTTCTTCTAGGAGATTTATAATATTAGATTGAATTAATTTTTCTATGATCTAGCTTGAATTAACTTTTCTATATAGTGTGAGATATGGATCAAAGTTCATTTTCTTCTTTTCTTCTTTTGGCATGTGGATATCCAATTGTTCCAGCAGAATTTGTTGAAAAGAAATGGAATTTCATTTTGATGTTTGCAAAAAATCAGTTGCTGGTATATATGTAGGTCTATTTCTGGACTCGATATTCTTTCTACTTATCTATTTGTCTATCTTGATGCCAATTCCATACTGTCTTGACTACTCTAGTTTTACAATGTCTTGAAGTCAGGTAATGAAAGTACTTCAACTTTGTTCTTTTTTCTAAGAGTTGTTTTGTCTGTTCTAGGTAATTTGTATTTACATGCAAATTTTATAATAAACTTTTTTTACAGAAATACCTACTGGAATTTTGGTTGGGATTACAGTGAATATATAAATCAGTTTGGGGATAATTAGCATCTTAATGACATGGAGTCTTCCCACCGACATATAAAGTATATTTCTCCCTTTATTTAGGTCTTCTTTAATTTTTCTCAGGAATATTTTGTAGTTTCCAGAGTACAGCCCTTGTACACTTTCTTTTCAGGTTTATCACTAAGTATTTAATATTTTCAATGCAATTATAAGTGGTCTTTTAAATGTTTTTGCATTTCCAATTGTTCTTTGACAATGTATAGAAATACAATTGAATTTTGTATATTGACCTTATACTCTACAACTTTACTAAACTCATTTTTGCAAATTCCGCTGGATTTCCTAGATGATCATCTTGTCTGCAAATAACAACTGTTTTACTCTTAATGTTACAATCTGGGTGCATCTTATTTCTTTTTCTTGCCTGATTATACTGGCAGCATTCTCCAGTACCATGTTGAATAGGAGTGGTGATGGTATACATCCTTGCCTGTTCCTGATCTTAGGAAGAAAGCATTCAGTCTTTCACCATTAAGTATGATATTAGCTGTAGATTCTTTAGATGCCCTTAATCAGGTTGAAGAAATTCCCTGTTTTTATTTATACAACAATAGTATGACTCCTTTCAGTTTCCCCGACTCAGTTCCTATGAGTGTGTTGGGGTGTGGTGAGGAGGGAAGGGCTCTTCCTACACACAACACCAAGAAATTATCAAACACCAGCAGGGTGTCCAAGAACTCAACTCAATTCTGACACTATCTGCCCAGAGACAGCACCAGATTTTCTAGGTTAAAGGCTCCATCCTACATGACTGCCCTCCACTCCCAACTCCAGACACCAGTTACAAGCCCCAGGCAGCTCCTGTGCTTCTGACCAACTGGCTAGAGAGTGCAGATTCCCACGACCTCCCCCTTAGGTTTGGTATTTGCTAGAGCCGCTCACAGAACTCAGCAAAACACTTATGTTTACCAGTTTAATAAAGGATACTAGTTAACAGCTGGATGAAGAGATACATAGTGCAAGCTCCCAAATAAAGGAATTTCTATCCTCCTGGAGCTTGGGGCCTGGCTCCCTGGCATGTGGGGGCTTTCTGGTTCCCCAAGCATTGACGCTGTCTCCAACAGAGAGGCAGGATGCATGAGAGAGATATGCTTTTCTCATGGGTTTTGTGAGGGCTTCATTGCATAGTCATGATGGACCAAATCATTGGCCATTGACTGACTCAACCTCCAGGCCCCGCCCTTGGGTGGGGCCCAAAAGTCCCTCATCAACAAGACACCATGTCACCTTAAGGCTCTGAAGTGTTTTCAGGAACTGTGGGTGAAGACCAGATATACCTGTGAAATATATATTTGGTCAACTGAATGACCAAACTTGTATTTCTTATAACTCATTATATTGCAGTCCATCGCCTGGTCTTCAGACTTGGTGGACTGCTTACACTGAAACAATCATAGCTGTCACAGCACTGACATCTAGTATGGCATTTATGCAACAGATAAACAATCGTACCAGTGCAAAGAGGCCTAACAGTTGGAGAAGCCAGTGTGGGTTGGGGACAGATTTAAAGAGACAAGGTATTTATCCAATGAAGTCATCACAAACATTTTTATGCTGATCCAGTTTGTCAACACATCTTATGACCAAAGTTTCTCCCAGAACAATGTAACTCCAGTTTTCAGGCTGCCATTCAACCCTGTTAGGTTCCAAAAGCAGAGGTGGTCTTGACAAACATATAGCTTCACCCTACCGGGAATCTGGGCATTCTTTTGCTAAGAGATTATATTATTCTCTTGCTCTGAGCCTCTCTCAAGGTATTAATAAACTGTTGGATCTCTCTTGTTGCATGACCCACTTATTCATCCCTTTACCCTCAGCTATAATTTCTCCTCTCCATTTGTCATTCATCTTTACCCAGACCTTCCCCCTGTGGAAGGGACATTAGGTTCAGCTACTGTGCTGGTCCAGATTGCTGGCAGCAATGCTAGTCTAACAAGTGCCTTCCCCTCAGCCCACCTCCACTCATGGAAGGTGCAGAACTAGCGGGCTGTCCTGGCCACTAGGCAGCACAGCTGTGCTCGCTGTCAGCCCCAACCTAGTGGGGAGGGGGTGAAGGCACAGTCCACCCCATCAGGCCCTTAGGGATTCTGACATAAAGATTAGTTTCTAGTTTAGTCATCTTTCCTGCTTCAGGAACCCACAGTTGCAGCCCTGGTCCTGGAACCACTACATCCAGTAGGAAAAAAGAAAGTGGCGGTGTTGTGGGGAAGGACTGGCATCCTCCCCCACCCCCTCTTCCCCAGGTCCCCTGGAAGAGCAGAGGCATCTGTCCAGTGGGGACCCTCCCTCAGCCCCCCTCATGTTACGTGTGAGCACACACTCTTGGAGTCACGTCAGCCATCCCCTCATGCCTTTATCTCCCCCCATTTTACACAGCAAATATTTCAACTGCCCCTTCCAATTTTCTATAAAACTATTGCCCTGAAGATGATATGCAGCATGGTTCATCCATCTGATGTGATGTCTCTTGGCCCACTGGTGGACACTGTGGGCTGTAAAGAGTGTCCCTTGCTCTGAAAAGATACAACTTGGTGGTCCGAATTGGTACAGTATCTTCTGCTCCAATCCTTTAATGGTATTTTGGGCATTTGTATCTACCACTGGGTATGCAAAGCCCAGTCCAGAGTAAGTGTTTATTCTAGTTAGGACTCATTTATAGCCCCCAGGGGTTACTGGCATTGGTCCAATGTAACCCACGTACCAGCTATGGGTGCGGCCTCCCCCCAGGTAATGTTCCCCACAGACAACTGCAGTCTTTGTCTCTTTTGTTGGCGGATGGAACAGGTATTGTTGGCATGCTGTGCCTCACAGGGTGAAAGAGGAATATGTCTAGATTCATCCCATCTCTGCACCACTGCAGCTTCCCTCCACTCATGAAATGTCCACTCATTTCATGAACCCAGGTGGCCACCTCAAGGTAGTGCACCAACAGGTCCACCTGGTGGTCTAGTCACCTTCTGATCCTGGAAGGGGATTCTTCTGCTGGGGGTCAATATGTCCTACTTTAATGCACCCCTTAAATCCCCAGAGTGATTTCCATAGGGCTGCACTCTACACTGGCAATTCCTTTAACAGTCCAGTTTTCCACTGCCCATCTACCTGACCATACAGCCAGGCTATTGGCTACAGCCCATGAGTCCAGAAAAATCCAAACACAGGGACTTTTATCATTGTTCAATTGTTCTGTCACTGCCAGGAAAACAGTATGCAGTTCAGCCCACTGAGCTAATTTGTTCTTACCTTCCTCAACCAAAGTCTTGCCATCTGCTGGTCTTAATGTGGCAGCTTTCCAAGCAGGATATTGTCCATTCATCTCGAAACTGCCATCTGTAAGCCAAGCAGCTCTTTGTTGTTCAGCTGCTCACAGGGCACAGTCCATGTAGCAGTCGGTTCTGGCCGCTCATGGGGTGGCTCCAACATTGGTCCCAGAGGAAAAGAGGCTCCCTGCTCATGGATACAGTGCAGGCCTCCTTGCATTCCCCTGGCAGCCTGCTCCTGTATGATCCACTCCCGTTTTATTATGGAACTCTTCTGGGCACTGCCTTCCTTATTAGAATTTTTCTCTGACACCACCCATGACATTATGGGTACCTCAGGTTTCAAGACTATTTTATGTCCTTCAGTCATTGAGACAGTCTCAATTAATGCCCAATAGCATGCTAATAATAGTCTCTTAAATGGTGCATACCAGGCAGGAGCATCTGGGAATTTTCTGGTCCAAAATCCCAACAGTCACTGCTGGGAGGTGCTCATGGGCTTTTGCCCTAAGCTCCAGTATGCATGGGTACAGGGGACAGACACCTCCACAGTCATATGAGTGGGGGGTCGAAAGGGCCCAAAGGTGTCGAGAGAGTGGCTGCCTTTTGTAATTCAGACATGGCCTGCTTTTGTTCCAGACCCCACTCAAATAGAGCTTTATTTTGTGTAACAGTCTTACAGATGGGAGCTAGCAATATTCCCAGGTGTGGAATACATGCCCTCCAAAACCCAAATAAACCAAACAAGCACTTAGAACTGTATGGTTAGACCATGTCTAGAACTGCTGAGGCTATGGGTGGTACCACTTTATTTAAGCCTCAATAGTCTACTGTTTAGTCTCCACGAGCCACCTGTCTTTTTCACAGTCCACCCAAGACTCCTGTACAGCGAATTCACTGGCACCAACAATCCATGTGGGTAAAATTGTAACATTTCCATAATACCTCTCCTGGCTTTAGCACATCTGCATATCAATAGGTGTTCAGAGGTGGAAAGAAGTATGGCTTTAGTGCATTTGCATCATTCCTCAGGGGTGGAGAGAAGTTCATCTCCATATCAGTGGGTAATTACCTGGGCAAGGAGGGCTCATCTGTACCTGAGAGGTGAGGGGAGGGCCGTTTTGCTGCAGCTGGAGCAGGAGAGAGAGATGGGCCAGACTGCAGTTCTGTAAGTGATAAATGGGTTTTAAACTTTTTTTCTCCCTTTGACTGATTTTGGTTTTTAGAGGTGTTTTGCCCCGGGATTTCCTTTCCCTAGGCTTACACTCCAGCTTCTAGCAAGTCACTAATTAGGGTGTGATCTCTTTTTATCCATCAAGTATTCTATACTGCTTCAAGTTAACCACCTGTGTGGGTTCCCATTTAGCATGCCTGATTAAAACTGGCTGAGGGCAGGTTTACATGACTTCTGTTTCACAGGACTAGGTAGGGGAAGCAATCTCCAGTCAGATATAACATCCATCCCAATAATACATTCAGGTAAAGGAGATATAACCACATCACACAAAATCTGATCAAATACCCCAATTTTCATCCAAACTTTCACTTTAATCCGGTCAACTGCTGCATCTCCATATCCTCCCAATCTAACCTTAGCCCCCAGTAAGACTTCACCAACAGGTTTTGGAATCACAGTGCATTGAGCTCCTGTATCAAGGCATCCCAGGGAAGTTTCTTCCCTTCCCCCTGGCCATTTTACCCATATGTGTGCAAATGGCCTCAGGTCCCCAGCTATGGGTAGGATCTGAAGACCTTGGCCCTTTTGTCAATCTTTACCTTGATGAACCTGCCTGACCCCTGCCCCAGGGTGTTCCTGGTCAAGTTCCTCAGTGTCATCTTGGCCTCCAGGTTTTTTAAGTTAATCCAAACTGGGGTAAATAGGGTGGACTTGATTGGGGCTCTGTTATTAAAGTTGGGGGAACAATAAGGGGGCTCCTCTGGCCCACCAATCTCTGGTAGTGCTGCATTAACACCACTGTTTCAACTCCATCAATGTCCACTTTATTCACCCCATTTTTCAAAAAGCATCTGAAGACTTCCATTCTGTTGGTTGAGTCCCTTGCCTCTCCCTGTTGTCCCTCCCCATTTTCTTAATTACTTTAATGTTCTTGGTATGGTAAGAACCATGCAGGGAAGCTGAGACAGAACAACTCTGATAACGCTTTTCGAACAGGTGTTCAGTTTGGTAGTGACGCCAGGGTTCTTGTTCACGAAGCCGAAGAATGAGCTTCACAAACACTCAAGGTAGGAGAGCAAGGTACAGGCTTTTATTTAGAAATAAAGTGAGAGGACAGAGCTCCCGGCTCACACCAGGAGGGGACAAGAGAGCCCAGGGTGGTGCGTTGTCTAGGGGATTTATAGGTAGTAGAGGATTTTTTTGGAAATTGAGGGTTTAGGGTGTGGACTTGTACCACCTGCCCTGGCCAAAGTGGGCTGGGTTGTTGTCTGTTTGCTAGGGCTGTTTACAGTGAAGTCACGGGTTATGCTGAGATACCCTTGCAGAACACTCAAGCGTTCCAGGCTAAGTTGCTCCTGGCCTTTTGACCTTTAACTGATTTCACTGAAGATATCTATATTCCTAGTCTGGTATCTTTACCCTAGAGAGTTAGTGTGACCTTGACTTTGTATAATGCTGAACACAAGAGTTTCGATAGGGACTTTACATTGTTACATTGCTTTGACCGTAAATATCCTGCCTTGCTTTTTCCAGAGACCCTCACCCTACTCTGTCTAAGCCCATAGTCCCTGTCTCAGTAGCAGTAAAGTTACGTGGGGTGCTGTGGATACAATGAAGTTTCCTGTGGCCAGGATTCTCAGCTGGCCCTTGTTGGCTAGCTCACTACACAGGTGTGGGCAATGCATCGTTATTGACTCTACATAAAGAGTCCTGCCCAGGGCTCTGCGTGACATGGTGGCATGGCTGCAGGAGAGTAGAGCAGAGGCTGGAGTGGTGGCAGCCTGAGGACAGCTGTGTGGGCAGAGAGGCCCAGAGGCAGAGAATGGCTTGCTGCGTGCAGACTTGCTCTGAGTGAATGGGATTTTAGTGACTGACCTTCCACCGTGGAAATAATAAAGTTCGGTATAACCCTTTCACCCCAAGAACATTCTACTGTCATTACTTTGGTCACACTGAATCCATAGTGAACTTGCCCAGGGCTGAAACCCATTGGCAAGACAGGTGCCCAAAATAACAGGAGCCCCCTTAATCACAACATTCATCATAACCTGTGTAACAGGAATGTCAGTGGGTATCTCAGTCATCATAAAGCCAGTCCCACATGGCTTGCATAGGAAGCGTATCAGGTGCTTCATCTGGGGTGTTCCATTTGGCATTTATAGGGGGAGTTGGGCAGTCCCCCTTCTCAGGATCAACAGACACAGAGGCTTTTATCCCGTCCACCAGGCTGGCTATTCCCTCAGGAATAACCTCTGTGTATCTGGATCACATATGTTGTGGGAGAGGCGTTGTGTATTTTGCTTGGTTCTTGTCTCCGCCGCGACAAAGAATTGAAGGGCAGAGACACAGTAGTGAAGCAGAGTAAAAGTTTTATTTAAAATTACTTAGAAAGAAAGTGCAGGCGACCTCAGAGAGAGAGGAGAGCCCTGAAAGGTTGAAGAGAAAGAGTTTAAGATTAAAAGGTTACAGACTTAGAAAGTGCGGATGACCTCAGAGAGAAAGGAGTGCAGTGAAAGGTTGGGGGTTACCCCTTTTAAGGATTTTTCAGGAGTATGACAAAGGGCTAGGGGTGTGGACTTGTGGTTCTCAAGTATCTTTGATGAGACATTAAGTTTCTTATTAGTCCTCTAGGTAATTCTGCAAAATTAGCTTAACACAAAAAATGTACTGCTCTGGTCTCCTCCCAGGATAGCAGCTTCCTGGTTTGGGAGCTTATCAATCAAGACTGTCTGCCCTTACTCCAAGGTGGACAGAGTTATTTGTTTGCTAAAGAGTATGTTAAGAATCTTTCTTATTAAACTTCCTGGTTTTTTTTTTTCAACATGCAGTTTTTGTCTTTAAGGTGGGATCTCCCTGACTTTATTATGCTGTTTATAGGTGGGCCTTTTAGCAGGCTAGAGTAAATCTTACAGTGATCTGATTGGCACAGTGAAGACATGGGCTGTGCTCAGATGCTTTTCCTTATCCGGGGAATATTCAAACGTTCAAGGCCAAGTTGCTCCTGACCTTTTGAGCTTTAACTGATTAACTCATTAACTCTGAGTCTTTTCTGGATTTCTAGTCTTAACTAGTTAACCGAGTCCGTTCTAGGGGGCTTTACTGACCTTGTTCTCTTTCCACCCCGCTCATATCTATTTTCCTGCCTAACACGTACCACCACCTGTGATTGTTCAGTAGTGAGCTGTGGGTCCCGCAGCAGCCCAGACATGCTCTCCCACTCTGAAGCATTCAAAACCAGAGACATAGCCCCAGACTGGTTACCTCACAGTCCATTTCAGTAAAGGTTCCTCAGGGAGCCGGTGATACCCATCTACAAAATGGGCCAGTTGCTTCATCTTATCCCGACTTCAGTCATGTCCTGGTTTTCTCCTCCGCCTACATTAACTACCTTCTTGGTGACCAGAGGCCTTAAAGTCACTTCTTGTCGCTCCCACATAATCTTTCCCTTTTAGGCAGCTTTGAGGCTAATGGCTGAAGCTCAGGTCAATCCAAATCCACGCTTGTTTCAGCATTAAGGCCTGACCCAGTGCTTTCTTTTATTTTCAATTTGGCTGTCACAGATAACAATAAGAAGGGACTGGAATATTCAGTCTGTTATTAGTTCACATTTCCTAGCATATGCGATGAGCCATCTCCTCAGGAGTTGGGTCCACTGCCATTTCTAAATTCCACTGGTAACTTTTACCTTTATAACTGATTGCAGCGCACCTGCTGTTTCATACCACGGGTGACTGGGTAGCAATCCAGGCACCAAAAGTGGTTCCTCATCTCCCTGCCCTTTCATTCTTTCTCTTCAAAAACCTCCTACTTCCAGGAACCCGGGCCATTCTAGCAACTCCCACTACAGCACGTGTGCTTATTTCCCACACAATGGTATACGCATCAGTAATAGTACGACTCCTTTCGGGTTCCCAGAGCCATTTCCAGTGTGTGAGGGGGATCTTCCCATATACAACACCAAGCAATTCTCAAACACCAGCAGGGTGTCCAAGTACTCAACTCAATTCTGACGTTATCTGCCCAGAGACAGCACCAGATTCCCCAGGTTAAGGGCTTGGTCCTACAAGACTGCTCTCCACCCACCCTCAATCCAGACACAGGGAAGTTCCTGTGCTTCTGACCAACGGGCTACAGATTGGAGGTTCCAACGACCTCCCTCTTAGTGTGGTGATTGCTAGAGTGGCTCACAGAACTCAGGAAAACACTTATATATACCAGTTCAATAAAGGAGACTGTAAAGAATACAAGTTAACAGCCAGATAAAGAGATACATGGAGCAAGGTCCCAGAAAAAGAAGCTTCTATCCTCCTGGAGCTTGGGGCCTGGCATGCTGGCACATGGAAGCTTTCTTGTTCCCCACGTATGGAACCTCTCTCTGAGAGAGGAGCAAGAGTAGCTGGAGCAAGAGAGTGATAAGCTCTTCTCTGGGTTTTTTGTGAAGGCTTCACTGCATAGTCATGATTGACTAAATCATTTGCCATTGGCTGATTCGACCCCTAGCCCCCGCCCTTAGGTGGGGTCCAAAGTCTCTCATTAACATGACAAGATACCCATTTCACCTTTAAGGCTCTGAATTGTTTTCAGAACTGTGGATGAAGACCAAAATACCTGGGAAATATTTATGACCAAGTATGTATTTCTTATAACTCATTGTATCACACCCCCTAATCCTAATTTTCTGGGAGTTTTTATTAGGAATAGATGTTGATTTTTGATACATGTTTTTTTCTGCATCTATTGAGATAATCATATGGTCTTTCTTTTGACTAATTGGTTAATTAGAAGCCTATTATTTAGCACCCAAGTATTTAGTGCCTTTCCCATGGTTTTCAGCAGTCATTGATTTCTAGTTTAATTCAAATGTGGTCAGAGAACATAGTTTGTATAATCTGAATTTTCTTTTGTTTATTGACACCTGATTTATGGACCAGAATTTGCAATATTTTGATAAATGTTCCCCTGTGTTCTTGAAAATAATACATGTTCTACATTTTTGGGTGGAGTGGTCAATAAATGTCAATCAAGTGAAGGTGGTGGATGTGTTAGTATCTTTTATACACTTACTAATTTTCCATCTATTCTGTCACTTAGGATTATTGAAATCTCTATAATTGTGAGGTTGTCTGTTTTTCTTTGAAATGCTATCATTGTTTGTTTTATGTATTTTAAAGTCCTGGGATTTGATGCACAAATATTTAAGACTGTTCCCCTCTTTTGATGAATTGATGCCTTCATCATTGTGAATAACCTTTTTTATCCTTGGTAATATTCTTTGCTCTGTACTATATTGTCTTTTTTTTTTAGTGTCCAATTTATTAATCTTATGAATTTACTAATCCATGAATATTTAAAATTACAAAAGCTTACTATTACTTTACTATTAACACAATGAATAAAAAAGTCATGAATTTAACAAATGACCTTTTTTTAATATAATTTATTTTATTATCATTAATCTAAAATTACATGTGCAATATTACGGTTATTAAACTACCCCTTTATCAGGTCCCGCACACCAACCCCATTACCGTCACTGTCCATCAGTGTAGTGAGATGCTATAGAATCACTACTTGTCTTCTCTGAGTTGACAAATGACCTTTTTAAAAACATGTAAACTGATTACTGGTTAAATCTAAAATTTTGAAATATTTAATTAATTACAAGTCTCATTTGTCATAGTCTTTTTCTTTTAATAGTTTATTTTGGTACCATTAATCTACAATTACATGTGCAATATTATGGTGATTAAACTACCCCCTTCACCAGGTCACCCCCACCAACCACATTACAGTCACTGTCTATCAGCATAGTGAGATGCTATAGAATCACTACTTGTCTTCTCTGAGTTGTACAGCTCTCCCCGTGCCCCCCCAACATTACATCTGCTAATCGTAATGCCCCTTTTTCCCTCTTATCCCTCCCTTCCCGCCCATTTTCCCCAGTCCCTTTCCCTTTGGTAACTATTAGTCCGTTCTTGGGTTCTGTGAGTCTGCTGCTGTTTTGTTCCTTCAGTTTTTTTCTTTGTTCTTATACTCCACATATGAGTGAAATCATTTGATACTTGTCTTTTTCGGCTTGGCTTATTTCACTGAGCATAATACCCTCTAGCTCCATCCATGTTGTTGCAAATGGTAGGATTTGTTTTCTTCTTATGGCTGAATAATATTCCATTGTGTATATGTACCACCTCTTCTTTATCCATTCATCTACTGATGGACACTTAGGTTGCTTCCATTTCTTGGCTATTGTAAATAGTGCTGCGATAAACATAGGGGTGCATCTGTCTTTTTCATACTGGGCTGCTGCATTCTTAGGGTAAATTCCAAGGAGTGGAATTCCTGCGTCAAATGGTATTTCTATTTTGAGTTTTTTGAGGAACCTCCATACTGCTTTCCACAATGGTTGAACTCATTTGCATTCCCACCAGCAGTGTAGGAGGGCTCCCTTTTCTCCACATCCTCGCCAACATTTATTGTTGTTTGTGTTTTGGATGTTGGCCATCCTCATTGGTGTAAGGTGATATCTCATTGTGGTTTTAATCTGCATTTCTCTGATGATTAGTGATGTGGAGCATCTTTTCATGTGCCTGTTGGCCATCTGAGTTTCTTCTTTGCAGAAGTGTCTATTCATGTCCTCTGCCCATTTCTTAATTGGATTATTTACTTTATGTTTGTTGAATGGGCATAAGTTCTTTATATAATTTGGATGTCAACCCTTTATCGGATATGTCATTTATGAATATATTCTCCCATACTGTAGGATGTCTTTTTGTTATATTGATGGTGTCCATTGCTGTGCAGAAGCTTTTCAGCTTGATATAGTCCCACTTGTTCATTTTTGCTTTTGTTTCCCTTGCCCAAGGAGATATGTTCATAAAGAAGTAGTTCATGTTTATGTCCAAGAAATTTTTGCCTATGTTTTTTTCTAAGAGTTTTATGGTTTCATGACTTACATTCATGTCTTTGATCCACTTTGAGTTTACCTTTGTGTATGGGGTTAGACAGTAGTCCAGTTTCATTCTCTTACATGTAGCTGTCCAGTTTTTCCAACACCAGCTGCTGAAGAGGCTGTCATCTGCCCATTGTATATCCAAGGCTCCTTTATCAAATATTAGTTGACTGTATATGTTTGGGTTAATGTTTGGATTTTCTATTCTGTTCCACTGGTGTGTGGGTCTGTTTTTGTGCCAATACCAAATTGTCTTGATTACTGTGGCTTTGTAGTAGAGCTTGAAGTCAGGGAGCGTAATTCCCCCTGTTTTATTCCTCCTTCTCTGGTTGCTTTGGCTATTTGGGGTCTTTTGTGGTCCCATATGAATTTTAGAATTATTTGTTCGAGTTCATTGAAGAAAGCTCTTGGTAGTTTGATAGGGATTGTGTTGAATCTGTAGATTGTTTTAGGTATTATAGCCATTTTGACAATATTTATTGTTCCTAGCCAAGAGCATGGGATGCATTTCCATTTGTTAGTGTCCTGTTTAATTTCTCTTTTGAGTGTCTTGTAGTTTTCAGAGTACAGGTCTTTCACTTCCTTCGTTAGGTTTATTCCTAGGTATTTTATTCTTTTTGATGCAATTGTGAATGGAATTGTTTTTCTGATTTCTCTTTCTGTTAGTTCATTGTTAGTGTATTGGAAAGCAACAGATTTCTGTGTGTTAATTTTGTATCCTGCAACTTTGCTGAAATCAGATATTAGTTCTAGTAGTTTTGGAGTGGAGTCTTTAGGGTTTTTTATGTACATTATCATGTCATCTGCAAATAGTGACAATTTGACTTCTTCTTTACCAATCTGGATGCCTTGTATTTCTTTGTTTTGTCTGATTGCCGTGGCTAGGACCTCCAGTACTATGTTGAATAACAGTGGAGAGAGTGAGCATCCCTGTCTTGTTCCTGACCTTAGATGAAAAGCTTTCAGTATGATGTTAAGTATGATGTTAGCTGTGAGTTTGTCATGTATAACTTTTATGATGTTGAGGTTCTTTCCCTCTATACCCATTTTGTTGAGAGTTTTAATCATGAATGGATGCTGAATTTTGTCAAATGCTTTTTCAGCATCTATGGAGATGATCATGTGGTATTTGTTCTTCTTTTTGTTGATGTGGTGGATGATGTTGATGGATTTTCGAATGTTGTACCATCCTTGCATCCCTGGGATGAATCCCACTTGATCATGGTGTATGATCCTCTTGATGTATTTTTGAATTCGGTTTGCTAATATTTTGTTGAGTATTTTTGCATCTACGTTCATCAGGGATATTGGTCTGTAATTTTCTTTTTTGGTGAGGTCTTTGCCGGTTTTGGTATTAGAGTGATGCTGGCTTCATAGAATGAGTTTGGAAGTATTCCCTCCTCTTCTATTTTTTGAAAAACTTTAAGGAGAATGGGTGTTATTTCTTCTCTATATGTCTGGTAGAATTCAGAGGTGAATCCATCAGGTCCGGGGTTTTGTTCTTGGGTAGATTTTGGATTACTGCTTCAGTTTCGTTGCTGGTGATTGGTCTGTTTAGTTTTTCTGTTTCTTGCTTGGTCAGTCTTGGAAGGTTGTATTTTTCTAAGAAGTTGTCCATTTCTTCTATGTTTTCCACCTTGTTAGCATATAGATTCTCATAATATTCTCTTATGATTCTTTGTATTTCTGTGGGGTCCATCATTATTTTTCCTTTCTCATTTCTGATTCTGTTTATGTTTTTAGATTCTCTTTTTCTCTTAATAAGTCTGGCTAGGGGGTTATCTATTTCGTTTATTTTTTCAAAGAACCAGCTCTTGGTTTCTTTGATTTTTTCTATTGTTTTATTCTTCTCAATTTTATTTATTTCTTCTCTGATCTTTATTATGTCCCTCCTTATGGTGACTTTGGGCCTCATTTGTTCTTCTTTTTCCAATTTCAATAATTGTGTCTTTATACTATTCATTTGGGAATGTTCTTCCTTCTTTAAACAGGCCTGGATTCCAATATACTTTTCTCTTAGAAGTGCCTTTGCAGCGTCCCACAGAAGTTGTGGCTTTGTGTTGTTGTTGTCATTAGTCTCCATATATTCTTTGATTTCTGTTTTGATTTGGTCGTTAACCCATTGATTAATTAGGAGAATGTTGTTAAGTCTCCATGTATTTGTGAACCTTTCTGTTTTTTTTCTAAAATTTAATTATAGTTTTATACCTTTATCATCTGAGAAGCTGGTTGGTAGAATTTCAATATTTTTTACTTTACTGAGGTTCTTCTTGTGGCCTAGTATGTGGTCTATTCTGGAAAATGTTCCATGTGCACTTGAGAAGAATGTGTATCCTGCTTCTTTAGGTGTAGAGTTCTGTAGATGTCTGTTACGTCCATCTGTTCTAGTGTGTTGTTCAGTGCCTCTGTCTTTACGTATTTTCTGTTTGGTTGGTCTGTCCTTTGGAGTGAGTGGTGTATTGAAGTCTCCTAAAATGAATTTATTATTTTCTATTTCCTCCTTTAATTCTGTTAGTATTTGTTTCACGTATGTCGGCTCTCCTGTGTTGGGTGTTTATATATTTAAAATGGTTATATCCTCTTGTTGGACTGACCCCTTTATCATTATGTAATGACCTTCTTTATCTCTTGCTACTTTCTTTGTTTTGAAGTCTATTTTGTCAGATACAAGTACTGCAACACCTGCTTTTTTCTCCTTGTTTGCCTGAAATATCTTTTTCTATCCCTTCACCTTTAGTCTGTGTATATCTTTGGGTTTGAGGTGAGTCTCTTGTAAGCAGCATATAGATGGGTCTTGTTTTTTTTTAATCTATTCTATTACTCTGTGTTTTGATTGGCGCATTCAGTCCATTTACATTTATGGTGATTATCGATAGGTATGTATTCATTGCCATTGCTAGCTTTAGTTTCGTGGTTACTAAAGATTCAATGGTAGCTTCTTTACTATCTAACAGTCTAACTTAACTTTCTTGTTAAGTTATTATAAACACAGTCTGATGATTCTTTAGTTCTCTCCCTTTTTATTCTTCCTCCTCCATTCTTTATATACTCGGTGTTTTATTCTGTACTCTTTTACGTTTCCTTTGACTGTTTTTGTTGGTAGTTGATTTTACTTTTTGCCTTTAGTTACTATTTGGATGGTCTGCTTTCTTTGCTATGATTTTATTTTCTCTGGTGACATCTTTTTAGCCTTAGGAGTGCTTCCCTCTACAGCAGTCCATTTACGATATCCTGTAGTGGTGGTTTATGAGAGGCAAACTCCCTCAGCTTTCGCTTGTCTGGAAATTATTTAATCCCTCTGTCAAATTTAAATGATAATCTTGCTGTATACAGTATTCTTGGTTCGAGGCCCTTCTCTTTCATTACATTAAATATGTCATGCCATTCTCTTCTGGCCTGTAAGGTTTCTGTTGAGAAGTCTGATGATAGTCTTATGGGTTTTTCTTTGTAATTGACCTTTTTTCTCTCTCTAACTGCCTTTAATACTCTGTCCTTATCTTTGATCTTTGCCATTTTAATTATTATGTGTCTTGGTGTTGTGCTCCTTGTGTCCCTTGTGTTGGGAGATCCGTGGGCTTCCAAGGTCTGAGAAAGTATTTCCTTCCCCAGCTTGTGGAAGTTTTCAGCAATTATTTCTTCAAAGACACTTTCTTTCCCTTTGTCTCTCTCTTCTTCTTCTGCCACTTCTATAATGCGAGTATTGTTCCGTTTGAATTGGTCACACAGTTCTCTTAATATTCTTTCATTCCTAGAGATCCTTTTATCTCTCTCTGCCTCAGCTTCTCTGTATTCCTGTTCTCTGATTTCTATTCCATTAACAGTCTCTTGTACCTCGTCCAGTCTGCACCTAAGCCCGTCAATTGCTTGTCTTATTTCTGCATTGTGTTTCCTCACTTCCTCCCTTAGCTCTTGCATATTTCTCTGTAGATCCATCAGCATGGTTATGACTTTTATTCTGAATTCTTTTCAGGAAGATTGTATGATTCTATCCCATCGGCCCCTTCTCTGGGGTTGTCTGACTAATCTTTGTCTGTACCATATTCCTCTGTCTTTTCATGGTGATAGAAGTGGTCCCTGGTAGTTGCCACGTGTGTCAGCTGGGAAAACAAAGTCCGTTCCTGCTTGTTGTTCTCCTTGCCCTTCTCAGGGCCTGAGCTGTTTTCCAGCACATGGGGAGGCAGTCTCTGGAATAATCCCCTAAGCTGCCTGTGTGCAGGCTGCCTCAGCTTAGCCTATAGCACTGCGGGGGTTTGCAGACTCTTTGGGTGCATTCTGGTCCCCTTAGTGCCTTCCGAACCTGGTTTTGGGGCTCTTCCTGTTTATCTGTGCACTAGTCGGGAGTAGATTCTGTGAGGTTGCTGCGGGCGGGGCCGCTCCTCTGCTGTTCTGTAGCAGTGGTGGCTCAACTGGACCCTTTGCAGCTCTGGCCGGGCAGGGGGGAATGAATGGTAGGCTGCTGATCTCTGTGGGAAGCCTCGGCATGGCTGCTTTGCCCGGCCGCTGGCCAGGGGGTCCAGAATTCCCTAAAACTCCCAGCCACCTGTGCTGAGTGCACTGGACGATTTTGTTCTGCTGTTGGGAACTTCTCTATTTAAGACTTAAAAAAAAAAGCATGTGCTTTTCTTCTGTCCCAGGGAGCTGGCTGAGGGGACCTGCTTGTGGTCTCTGTCTCAGATCCTGCACTTCTGTTTTTCTAATCTCTGATACACCACACAATGTGTGTCTGTGCCCCTGCACAGATAACCAGGGCTGGTTATTTAGCCGGCCTGTGCTTCGATTCCCTCCCCACTCTGATTCTTTTCCTCCTGCTGGTGCACTAAGGTGGGGGAGTGCTCAGGTCCCGCCTTGTTGTGGCTTTGTACCTTACCCACATCGTGAGTTGCTGAGTTCTCGCAGATGTAGCTGTAGCCTGGCTGTTGTATTGTATCTTCTGGTCTCTCTTTAAGGAATAGTTCTATTTGTTGTATTTTCACAAATATATATGGTTTTGGGGGGAGATTTCCGCCACCGTGCTCACACTGCCATCTTCCCAGATGTGTGTATTTTTAGTTTTATGAGGAACCTCCATATTGCTTTCCACAATGGTTGAACTAGCTTACATTCCCACCAGCAGTATAGGAGGGTTCCCCTTTCTCCACATCCTCACCAGCATTTGTTGTTCTGAGTCTTTTGGATAGTAGTCATCCTTACTGGTGTGAGGTGATATATCATTGTGGTTTTAATTTGCATTTCCCTGATGATTAGTGATGTGGAGCATCTTTTCATGTGTCTGTTGGCCACCTGAATTTCTTTTTTGGAGAACTCTCTCTTCATATCCTCTGCCCATTTTTTAATCAGGTTATTTGCTTTTTCAGTGTAGAGGCGTTTAAGTTCTTTATATATTTTGGATGTTAACCCCTTGTCAGATATATCTTTTACAAATATATTCTCCCTTACTGTAGGATGCCTTTTGGTCCTGTTGATGGTGTCCTTTGCCGTATAGAAACTTTTTAGTTTGATGTAGTCCCATGAGTTCATTTTTGCTTTTGTTTCCCTTGCTCGAGGAGATGTGTTCAGGAAGAAGTCGTTCATGCTTATATTCAGGAGATTTTTGCATATGTTGTGTTCTAAGAGTTTTGTACTTTCATGACTTACATTCAGGTCCTTGATCCATTTTGAGTTTACTTTTGTGTATGGGGTTAAACAGTAATCCAGTTTCATTCTCTTGCATATAACTGTCCAGTTTTGCCAACATCAGTTGTTGAAGTGGCTGTCATTTCCCCATTGTATGTCCATGGCTCCTTTATCATATATTAATTGACCATATATGGTTGGGTTTATATCAGGGCTCTCTAGTCTATTCCATTGGTCTATGGGTCTGTTCTTGTGCCAGTACCAAATTTTCTTGAGTACTGTGGCTTTGTAGTAAAGCTTGAAGTTGGGGAGCATAATCCCCCCAGCTTTCTTCTTCCTTCTCAGGATAGCTTTGGCTATTCGGGTTCTTTTGTGGCTCAATATGGATTTTAGAACGATTTTCTGTAGTTCATTGAAAAATGGTGTTGCTATTTTCATAGGAATTGCATTGAATCTGTAGATTACTTTAGGCAGGATGGCCATTTTGACAATATTAATTCTTCCTATCCATGAGCACGGGATGTGTTTCCATTTATTGGTATCTTCTTTAATTTCTCTCATGAGTGTCTTGTAGTTTTCAGAATATAGGTCTTTCATTTCCTTGGTTAGGTTTATTCCTAGGCATTTTATTCTTTTTGATGAAACTTTGAATGGAATTGTTTTCCTGATTTCTCTCTCTGCTAGGTCATTGTTAGTGTATAGGAATGCCACAGATTTCTGTGTATTAATTTTGTATCCCGCAATTTTGCTGAATTCAGATATTAGATCTAGTAGTTTTGGAGTAGATTCTTTAGGGTTTTTTATGTACAATATCATGTCATCTGCAAACAGGGTCAGTTAACTTCTTCCCTGCCAATCTGGATGCCTTTTATTTCTTTGTGCTGTCTGATTGTCGTAGCTAGGACCTCCAGTACTCTGTTGAACAGAAGTGGGGAGAGCGGGCATCCTCGTCTTGTTCCCGATGTTAAAGGAAAAGCTTTCAGCTTCTTGCTGTTAAGTATAATGTTGGCTGTGGGTTTGTCATATACGGCCTTTATTATGTTGAGGTACTTGCCCTCTATACCCATTTTGTTGAGAGTTTTTCTCATGACTGGATGTTGAATATTGTCAAATGCTTTTTTCAGCATCTATGGAAATTATCATGTGGTTTTTGTTCTTCTTTTTGTTGATGTGGTGGATGATGTTGATGGATTTTCAAATGTTGAACCATCCTTGCATCCCTGGAATAAATCCTACCTGATCATGATGGATGATATTTTTTATGCATTTTTAAATTCAGTTTGCTAATATTTTGTTGAGTATTTTTGCATCTATGTTCATCAGAGATATTGGTCTGTAGTTTTCTTTTTTTGTGGTGTCTTTGCCCGGTTTTGGTATTAGAGTGATGCTGGCCTCATAGAATGGGTTTGGAAGTATTCCCTCTTCCTCTACTCCTTGGAAAACTTTAAGGAGGATGGGTATTATGTCTTCACTAAATGTCTGATAAAATTCAGCAGTGAAGCCATCTGGTCCAGTGATTTTTGTTCTTAGGTAGGTTTTTGATTACCAGTTCAATTTCGTTGCTGGTAATTCATCTGTTGAGATTTTCTGTTTCTTTCTTGGTCAGCCTTGGAAGGTTGTATTTTTCTGGTTGTCCATTTCTTATAGGTTATCCAGTTTGTTAGCATATAATTTTTCATAATATTCTCTAATAATTCTTTGTATTTTTGTGCTGTCTGTAGTGATTTTTCCTTTCTCATTTCTGATTCTGTTTATGTGGGTAGACTCTCTTTTTTTCTTGATCACTCTGGCTAGGGGTTTATCTATTTTGTTTATTTTCTCAAAAAAACAGCTCTTGCTTTCTTTGATCCCTTCTATTGTTTTATTCTTCTCGATTTTATTTATTTCTGCTCTCATCTTTATTATGTCCCTCCTTCTACTGACTTTGGGTCTCATTTGTTCTTCTTTTTCTAGTTTCATTAATTGTTAGTTTAGACTGCTCATATGGGATTGTTCTTCTTTCCTGAGGTAGGCAATATACCTTTCCCTTAGCACGGCCTTTGCTGCGTCCCACAGATTTTGTGGTGTTGAATTATTGTTGTCATTTGTCTCCATATATTGCTTGATCTCTGTTTTTATTTGGTCATTGATCCATTGATTATTTAGGAGCATGTTATTAAGCCTCCATGTTTTTGTGGTATTTTCATTTTCCTGGAGTAATTCATTTCTAATTTCATTCCTTTGTGGTCTGAGAAGCTGGTTGGTACAATTTCAATATTTTTGAATTTACTGAGGCTCTTTCTGTGGCCTAGCGTATGATCTATTTTTGAAAATATTCCATGTGCACTTGAGAAGAATGTGTATCCTGCTGCTTTTGGGTGTAGAGTTCTGTAGATGTCTGTTAGGTCCATCTATTCTAGTGTGTTGTTCAGTGCTTCTGTCTCCTTACTTATTTTCTGTCTGGTTAATATGTCATTTAGAGTGAGTGGAGTGTTGAAGTCTCCTAGAATTAATGCATTGGATTCTATTTCCCCCTTTATTTCTGTTAGTATTTGTTTCACGTATATAGGAGCTCCCGTGTTGGGTGCATAGATATTTATAATGGTTATATCTTCTTGTTGGATTGACCCCTTTATCATTATGTAATGTCCTTCTTTGTCTCTTGTGACTTTCTTTGTTCTGAACTCTATTTTGTCTCGTATAAGTACTGTAACTCCTGCTTTTTTCTCCCTTTTAGTTGCATGAAATGTCTTTTTCCATACCTTCACTTTTAGTCTGTGTATGTCTTTGGGTTTAAAGTGAGTCTCTTGAAGGCAGCATACAGATGGGTCTTGTTTTTTTATCCATTCAGTGACTCTATGTCTTTTGATTGGTGCATTCAGTCCATTTACATTTAGGGTGATTATGGAAAGGTATGTACTTATTGGCATTGCAGGCTTCAGATTCGTGGTTACCAAAGGTTCACAGTTAACTTCCTAACTATCCAAGAGTCCACCTTAACTCACTCAATATGCCATTACAAACACAATATAAGGGTTCTTTTTTTGTTTTGTTTTTTCGTTTTTCCTCCTCCTTTTTCTTTCTCCTCCATTCTTTATATATTAGGTATCATATTCTGTACTGTTTGTGTATCCCTTGATTGACTTTGGGGATAGTTCATTTAATTTTTTATTTTCCTAGTAATTAGCTGTTCTACTTTCTTTACTGTGTTTTTTTTTTAACCTCTGGTGACAGCTATTAAACCTGGGAACACTTCCATCTATAGCAGTCCCACCAAAATACCCTGTAGAGATGGTTTGTGGGAGATAAATTCTCTCATCTTTTGCTTATCTGGGAATTGTTTAATCTCTCCTTCAAATTTAAATGATAATTTTACCGGATAAAGTGATCTTGGTTCAAGGCCCTTCTGCTTCATTGCATTAAATACATCATGCCACTCCCTTCTGGCCTGTAAGGTTTCTGATGAGAAGTCTGATGATAGCCTGATGGGCTTTCTTTGTATGTGATCTTATTTCTCTCTCTGGCTCCTTTTAATAGTCTGTCCTTATCCTTGATCTTTGCCATTTTAATTACTATATGTCTTGATGTTGTCTTCCTTGGGTCCCTTGTGTTGGGAGATCTGTGCACCTCCATGGCCTGGGAGACTATCTCCTTCCCCAGATTGGGGAAGTTTTTAGGAATCACCTCCTCAAAGACACTTTCTATCACTTTTTCTCTCTCTTCTTCTTCTGGTACCCCTATAATGCAAAAATTATTCCGTTTGGATTGGTCACACAGTTCTCTCAATATGCTTTCATTCTTAGAGATCCTTTTTTCTCTCTGTGCCTCAGCTTCTTTGTATTCCTCTTCTCTAGTTTCTATTTCACTTATCATCTCCCCCACCATATCCAATCTGCTTTTAATAGTGTCCATTGTGCTCTTCAATGATTGGATCTCTGACTGTAATTCATTCCTGAGTTCTTGAATATCTTTCCTTACCTCCATGAGCATGTTGATGATTTTTATTTTGAACTCCTTTTCAGGGAGAGTCATGACATCAATATCATTTAAATCTTTCTGAGGAGTTGTAGTAATAATTTTACTCTGGACCACGTTCCTTTGGTGTTTCATATTTGTGTATGGCACCCCCTAGTGCCCAGAAGCTCTACTCTCTGGAGCTGCTCAGTCCCTGAAGCAATGTCGGGGGTTGCAGGGAAGTGATATTGGTGCCTGGGGGGAGGAAAGAGCTGTTTCCTGCTTCCCAGCTGCTATGCCTGTCTCCACTGCCTGAAGCAGTGGGCCGAGCACACAGGTATAAGCCTCTGTGCTTTGCGTTTTTAGTTGCTGTAGACAGATCTTCCCTCTGGCTGGCCTAATGTCAGGGTAGGGTTTGCTGGTTTGCAAGCCTGGTAGGGCTGGTCAGGAGAAAGTTGCAGTAGTCTGCCTGTCACGGAAGGGGTTCCTAGAGCTGTGTAGGCAGCCTGTGAGCTGGAGCACCTGAAGATCATAAAATCTCCCAATCTGCTGGGTACACTGCACCTGGACAGTTTTGTTTACCTGTCCTTTCTCCTGAGCATAAGCTCTGTGCAATCCTTGCCCCTTTAGCAGCCCTCATGCTAAGGGCTTCTTTGTTAGGAAGTCTCTCAGACTGCCCACCTTTCTTTTGTCCCAGAGCAGCTGGCTATGGATCCCTGCTTTCAACAAGCAGCTGGAATCTTAGTCTCTCCAGGAATTCTGCCTGTCTTAGCTTTCCAACCCCCTAATTATGAGAGTAATGTGCAAGCACCATGAAATGTAGGTTTGTGCTCCCAGAGCAGATCTCTGGAGTTAAGTATTCAGCAGTCCCAGATCTCCACTCCCTCCCTGCTCTGTTCCTCTTCCTCCTGCTGGTGAGCCTGGGTGGGGGAAGGGCTTGGATCCCACAGGACCACAGCTTTAGTACGTTACCCTTTTCTGTGAGGTCCACTCTTGTCTCCAGGTGTATGCAGTTTGGTGCAGTCCTCTTTCCTGTTGCTCTTTCAAGAGTAGTTGTATTAGTTATATTTTCATGTTATATGTGGTTTTAGGAGGAAGCCTCTCTCTCACCTCTCACACTGCCATCTTTAATCTCAGATCTATATTGTCTTATATTGATATAGCCACCCAAGCTTTCTTTTTATTAGTGCTAGCTTGGTATATTTTTTCATCCTGTAACTTTTAACCAATTATGTCTTTACAAAGTGTGTTTTTTATAGGATGTGTATAATTAGGTCTTATTTTCTCATCCAATCTGACAATCCCAGACTTTTGAGGTGTTTAGACCTTTAATAGTTATATAATTATTGATATAGTTAGGTTTAAGTCTTACATTTTAATTCATGTTTTTTAATTCCCCATATGTAATTTGTTCTTCATTTTCTTTGGATTGAGTATTTTTATGATTCCTTTTAATCTTGTGTTGGGTATTGGTTATTACTTTGCTTGTTCAGTGGTTGACTTAATGTTTATAGTATATTGTCTTTACCTTACCACTGTCTACCTTGAAGTGGCATCATTCCAATTCATGTATAGTATACAAACCTAATAATACTTTTATTTTTACCCTTCTTGTTTTTATACGATTGTTTCATATATTTTAGTTACACGTGTATAAGAAACCCCACAATATGTTGCTCCTGTTTTTTCTTAAACAGTCAGTTATCCTTAAGAAAAGAGAGGCAAATATTTACCATTTCCCGTGTTTTTCATTCCTTTACATAGATCTATATTTCCATCTGATATAATTTTCCTTCTCTCTGAAGGGCATCCTTTGACATTTATTTTAGTCCAGGTCTGCTTCCTTTCATTTTCTATATGTTTGAAAAAGCCTCTATATCAGGTCCATGTTGGCCAAAGCTCAAGTCTATTAATCTTTTATAAAAACTGCACAACAATCTTAAATACACTGAAATTATACAGAGAATCCTATATAAATAATAAACACATTATTTTGGAGTACCAAATTATGTGAGGAAATGATAATAATTATGTTAAAAAATATTCTCTTCAGAAACTCCAGAAGCAATAATGGGAATACTTTTAAACAATGGAAATCCTAGACACAACATTTCAAAATCTTTGGGATAGAGACAAAAACAATATAAACATTGACTAAAGTGATTACATTCACAACAAAAGGAAAGGAAAACCCAATTCATCAAATTGATACATTAGAAAAATAGAAAAGGAAACTAGGAAAGGTACAGTAATAAATTTAAAAGTAGAAGTATAGAATTAGAAAATGACAACCATCAGCCCAACTAATTTTTAAAAAGAAAATACATAAATTAAGAAGGCCAAAAATGAGAAAGAAGATATTGCAACCAACAAATATATATAGGGAAATGATAGAAGCCACAAGATCACTAGTTATCATTGGAGGAAGGGGTTACATGTAAATTTTACTTATCTCTTTCTCAGTGGGGTGTGTGTGTGTTTAACATTATCTGTAAATAACATATGCTACATTGTAATAAAAAAGATACTTAGGAAAAAAATTTATGCAACTCAGATCTAAAAAACGTAAAGGAAATAAGAAGAAAAAAATGTATCCAGTTGATTCACAGAAGGAATAATTGGAGCAGCCAGTAATGGGCTGAAGAAGCATTCAACCTCACTAGTAATCAAAGGAGCACAAAATCTTTGGGTTTGCCTAAGTCAGTTAGCCTGGTAATGTGTGTTGGCAAGGATGTGAGATCCAGGAACTCTCAAAATGTGATAGCAGTTGCGTTATACCTTGGTTCTCTGTGAAGGACTCTGAGACAGAGCTCTGTGTATTGAGGTTATGGGTTGTATACTTGAGAACCACACCTATAAGGAAGGAGAAAAGTAGCATTCAGCAGAGGGAGAAGTTAAACTGCTATACACGTGCAACAGAGACCTCAACTAATCCCGTGGGGGAGTTCTGGAGCTAGGGTGGTCCAGGACTTTGTATTCCTGTATGGACCAGTTATTAGATGGGGGCCTGTTATGGAAAATACTGGAAAACCTGGACTGGATCACTGACGGAAGAACCAAGCAACACTCGGAGGTCTTGGAGTGTTGAGATTTTATTTTACACCAGTGGGCTCAGAGGGGAGTAATCTCCCAAGGTCTGAGCCCTGAACAAAGGCAAAAGGAGCAATATATATCTCTGTGCTTCTGTATCTGTAACATTCCTATGTGCACAGCAAACGAGCAGGCCAGGGGGAGTGAGTTTAGGGAGTAAGTGCCTGGCAGAGCGGGGAGTGAAGGGGAGGGAGAAGTTAAGGGAGTTTCTGTTGTCTTTGCTAAGAAGAGCAGCAGAAGGGAGCCACCTGGACTAGACTGCTGTCCTTGTTTTTCCCTATCAGGCCATCCTGGGGAGGGGACATAATCCTGGGAGAGGAGGTTCCTTTCAATCAAGGATAATTTCTGGAGAGAGATTCAGCTGTGAGCCATTGGAATGAAACACGTCCAGCAGCAGAAGGAATGAGTACCTGGCTCTCCAGGGGTTCTGAGAAAAGCCCCCCAGAATCCATAATAGGTCTTGTGTTAGCCTAGATAATATCCTCCCAAGTATGTCCATACCCTGGTCCCTGGAACCTGTGAATATATTGCTTTACATAGTGAAAGGGAATTTGCAGATATGATTAAATTTAAAGATTTTTTAGATGTAGAGATTATCCTGGATTATCTGGATGAGCTCAATATAATCATGAGGGTCCTTATAAAAGTCTGGAGAATCAGGGTGAGTAGTAAGAGATGTGACGACAGAAGCGAGAGGCTGTGGTGGTATAAATTAATTTGGCTTGAAATAACCATCATTTTATTGGCTCAGAATTTTGTGGATTAGTGATTTTGGCTGGGTTCAACTGCATGGTGTTTTGGCTGGCCCAGCATGGAAACACTCATACAATTGTAGTCATTTGGATTAACCTGAAGTCATCTGGCAGCTGGGCTGGGGCTGTATAGTCTCAGATGGCTTCATTCATGTTTCTGGAGTCTGGTGATGGTTGGAGGATGGGCCTTTCTCTCTCTACGTGGTCTCTTGTAGAAAGGAGGCTAGGCCAAGCTTCTTCACATGATGGTGGCAGCATTGCAAGAGGGCAAGAGCAGAAACTTGGTTAAAACCAGCCGCCAGGCCAGTAGAGATTCAAGAGGAGAGGTAACAGACTCCATATCTTGATGGAAGGAACATCTACGTCACATTGCAAAGAGTGGTATGAACAGAGATGAGTGGAATGTGTGGTTATTAAACAATTTAACCAATAATTTATAGCTAATCCTGATGCCAGGGTTCTTGTTCATGGAGTCGAAGAATGAAATTCACAAACACTCAAAGTGGGAGAGCAAGGGAGAGGCTTTTATTTAGAGATAAAGTGAGAGGATGGAGCTGCTGGCTCACACCAGGAGGGGACAACAGAGTCCTAGTTGTGCGTTGTCTAGGGGTTTTATAGGTAGTTGAGGATTTTCGGGAATGTGATAAAGGGTTTAGGGGTGTGGACTTGTTAAGTGGTCTTAGAATGCTCATCCTTGATGAAACATTAAGTCCCTTTTCTCATCAGTCCTCCAGCTAATTCTGCAAAACCAACGTAAGAAATTTACTTCAGATTTCTTTCCCAGAATAGCAGCTTCTTGGTCTGGGAGCATATCAATCATCAATCAGGACTGCCTGCCCTGCCCTCAAGGTGGGCTGAGTTATTGTCTGTTTGCTGAAGAGTTTAAAAGCCAATCTAAGATGGAACCTTTCTTGCTTTTACTATGTTGTTTATGGCTGGGCTTGCTTGCCATTATTAATTGCCAAGGTTGCTAATCACCTGATCAGGTCTGAAGGAGGAAAAACAGCACATAGGCCTGGGCCTTTTAGCATGCTAAAGTGAATTTTACACATGATTACAAATTATTAGCATAATAAAAACATGGGCTATGCTGAGGTACTTTCCTTTATCTGGGGAATATTAACTGATCTCACTGAAGAATAACTCTAGAGCTTAATGTTTAGCACGGAGTTTTGGTAGGGGGTTTCTTTGCATATACTTACATTGCTCTGACTGTAAATACCCTGCCTTGCTTTTTCTGGAGACCTTCACCCCACTCTGTCTAAGCCCAAGGTCCCTGTCTCAATCCCATGAGGAACATATAAATCATATGTATATACCACTGATCAGGATTGAAGAAAGATCCAAAAGCTATAGCAAGTTTTATATGCATAATTTTTCTTTCTGTAAAATTTAAATAAAGCTAAGAAAAGAAATTTATGTTCCAAAATACACTCATTTCACTACATCAAGAGGAAATACAGAAGACTATGTTGTGTACAAGCAGCGCTCATAAAAGATACCAGACAAGTAACTGAAGCATCTTGGATTCTATATTTAATAACAGAGCTGATATGGCAAGGACAGGATTGGCTTTCCTGCAAGCTTCAAAGATTTTCTGAAAGATTTCCCACAGTTTGTTATAGAAGAAAATGCCACATACCTCATTATGAGCAAAGGTTTTTATTTCACCTAGAACTTCTTAGCAGCATTGTCCTACACTACTAAAAGATCCCCTGCTGTTATTTTAGATTTCTTCCACTCCATGAACAGGTGTCCTCACATTCTTATTTCTAAAGACTGTACTTCACATCTGTGCACATTGATACACACTATTGTATTTCTTTTGCCATTTCGTTCTGATTTTTTCTTGCCTAGATATATGCCTAGGATTTCTCCTAGATATAAAGAGGTACAACTCGTAAAATAGTGTGACTAAACCCAAACTCATTTCCCCCCCACAAGCTACTGCACTTTTGGCCTCACTCGGTTAATGGAATCATTCTTCTAGGCTGAAAACTCTGGATCCACCTTCATTCCTTCCCTCTCACTTTCCTGCTACCGTCCAACTGGCTTCCTTGCCCAGCTGAGCTGACCTCTTCAAAGTCTCTCCTGGCTGCTCCCATTCTAATCCTCAGGGGAACCCCATTCAGGCTCTTACTAGCTCTTGTGTGATACACTTGCTTCGCATCTCTCCATGCCTCTTGCTGACATCCATATTATCTTCATTAACAGAGCTGTCCAGATAACCTGATAAGGACGTTAAGTACCATTTGTCTTCTAGGTTGCAGACCGAAGGGGATATTTGCCTTCACTGCTCTTGGCAAGCTGGGGTTTTGTGCGCCAAAAGGTTGGACACCAAGTCTGAGCTCTTGGAGAGGTGGGAGGAACTCTTGGAGAGCGGGAGGGTTGAAGCTGAGGTGCATCTAGGGTTATGGTGTAATGCTTTGTGTACCAAAATGTGGTCTGCAGACCAAGCTGCACCAGCGACACCGGGGAGTTTGCAGAAGTGCAGAATCTCAAGTGCATCCCACAACTACTGAGTCAGAATCTCCATCTTAGCAATATCCCCATGTGATTTGTATTCACACTAAAGTTTGGAAAGCATTCTAAGGGATACCCCTGTGCACCCTTTTAATACTGTTGGCCTCACTTCTTGCTCCAGCAGTAGTCACTGGTAGGGGCGGTCAGCAATGACCAGATCACTTCTACATCTATATGTTGCCTTGTCCACGTCTCCTCTTTTGTTTCCCGAATCTTTCACTCCTGCCCCGAGTCAACTTGCCAAATGAACTACTGCACCAAAGTCCTCGATCCAAATTCTACTTTAAGAAAATCCAGGCCTAGATGATGAGAAAATAAAGGAGGGCCTGAGGGAGCAGGGCGGCAGTGCGCTGGAGGCGGCAGAATCACAGCTGGTTGGGATGAGGGGAAAGCCTGGGGCCTAGGCAATAAGCACCAAGTTCTGGGGAAACACAGTGGAGACTCCTGGGGCCTATTTTGGCCAAGAAGTGTTTCCCCCATGAGGTCACTTACCCTCAAGGTAGGACTGGGTTTTTGGGTCTGAGGTCTGTGCAGTCACACAGAGCCCCACACACAGAAGGGCCCCATGCTTGGTTTAATGCTTTTCTGTTGCCATCTTGAAATTCTTAATATTTTAAAGCAAGAGACTCTGAATTTTTTTACACTGAATTCTGAAAATTATGCAGCCAGTCTTGCTCCAGGGTAGGAAGAAACAGCAGTTTGGGCCACAGCCTGAGAGTTTTCTCTTTAGTAGAACACCAGTAAGCTCTCAGAACTTGCATATGACCCTAATGGAGTAGGGAGGGAGGGGAGGACTCCTTCCCACTACCATCGTCTCCAGTGAACTGGGTTTTTGCTAACTCTGGCACGTGGGAGTTGAAGCATATTTGATTTCATTTTGGAGCAAGAAGAATATCAGATTTCTTGTACTTTAGGTGTCACAGAGCAAATTCTTACTCCTTCCATGAAGATTTTTTTTATGTTAATCTTATGCTTAAAATTCTGTAGTGGCTCTCCATTGCCTGGGAACAAAAGCACAAACCCTGTAGTAAAGCATAAGGTTTTGCATAATCGAACACCACCCTATTCTGCAGTCCCCTAAGTTCTCTCTTGGACCTTAAACTCTCATCCTTCCCATCCTCCATCCACCCCGATTCCATCCCTACTCCAAACAGTGAACCACTGATATTAGTTTCTTGTGAGTGCACAGAAACTTTGAACATTTATACAAGTAAATAATATGTACTTTGTTTCCTTTCTTACACAAAATATAGCATGCTGTACTCACTGTCCCATCCATTCATTTACATACGCTGCCTCCTTTGGTCTGGGATACTTTTCTACACCTTCTCCATCACAAAGTCAAGCAGTCTTCAGCACCAGTGCAAACGCCTCTCCCAGAAGCATTCCCACATCCCAGTAGTCACAATTAAAGATTATGCTCTGGGGAAATTAACCAGGAACCTTATAATTAAGCTGTTTTGTATTTCAGAAATTACCTTGGTTCTTATTTGATGTAACAAAAGACAGTCTTTATATTAGGGAAACACTGTAGGAAATTGCTCTAATTTGACAATATTGACTTTTAAAATGGTGCATCATATGGGAAATCTAATAGATTTACATTTATTTATTTATTTATTTATTTATTTTTGGTATCATTAATATTCACTTACATGAGCAACATTGTGGTTACTAGATTTCCCCCATTATCGAGTCCTCACCATGTACCCCATTATAGTCACTGTCCATCAGTGTAGTAAGATGCTATAGAGTCACTACTTATCTTCTCTGTGCTATACGTCCTTCCCTGTGCCCCCACTACATTATGTGTGCTAATCATAATGCCCCTTAATCCTCTTCTCCCTCCCTCCCCACCCACCCTTCCCCACCCCCTTCCCTTTGGTAACCGCTACTCCATTCTTGGGTTCTGTGAGTCTGCTGCTGTTTTGTTACTTCAGTTTTTGCTTTGTTTTTTTTTTTATATAAAACCAAGAGCTTTTATTTCTGTGGATTTCAATCTTGTGGAAAAAAAACCATGAGAGCAAAACTGAATGCAAATGAGAATCCCCTGGGTGCCAAACTTTTCCTAGAATTTGCGATAACATTAAATTTTTTCTTTCTTCCCTTTCTGCTTTTCTTTCTTTTTTCTTTTTGTTTTTGTT
Source organism: Smutsia gigantea (assembly GCA_032199065.1). Lineage (NCBI taxonomy): Eukaryota > Metazoa > Chordata > Mammalia > Pholidota > Manidae > Smutsia > Smutsia gigantea. Next base: position 13,306 of record JAVSCE010019996.1, on the reverse strand, counting down.
TTTTACTATAATTTATTTTATTATCATTAATTTACAATTACATGTGCAAAATTACGATTATTAAACTACCCCTTCATCACGTCCCCCCCACCAACCCCATTACAGTCACTGTCCATCAGCATAGTGAGATGCTATAGAATCACTACTTGTCTTCTCTGAGTTGTACTGCCCTCCCCGTGCCGTCCCAACATTACATCTGCTAATCGTAATGCCCCTTTTTCCCTCTTATGCCTCCCTTCCCGCCCATTTTCCCCAGTCCCTTTCCCTTTGGTAACTGTTGGTCCGTTCTTGGGTTCTGTGAGTCTGCTGCTGTTTTGTTCCTTCAGTATTTTTTCTTTGTTCTTATACTCCACATATGAGTGAAATCATTTGATACTTGTCTTTGTTGCTTTGTTGTTATACTCCACAGATGAGTAAAATGATTTGGTACTTGTCTTTCTCCACCTGGCTTATTTCACTGAGCATAATACCCTCTAGCTCCATCCATGTTGTTGCAAATGGTAGGATTTGTTTTCTTCTTATGGCTGAATAATATTCCATTGTGTATATGTACCACTTCTTCTTTATCCATTCATCTACTGATGGACACTTAGGTTGCTTCCATTTCTTGGCTATTGTAAATAGTGCTGCGATAAACATAGGGGTGCATCTGTCTTTTTCATACTGGGCTGCTGCATTCTTAGGGTAAATTCCAAGGAGTGGGATTCCTGCGTCAAATGGTATTTCTATTTTGAGTTTTTTGAGGAACCTCCATACTGCTTTACACAATGGTTGAACTAATGTGCATTCCCACCAGCAGTGTAGGAGGGTTCCCTTTTCTACACATCCTTGCCAACATTTGCTGTTGTTTGTCTTTTGGATGGTGGCCATCCTCACTGGTGTGAGGTGATATCTCATTGTGGTTTTGATTTGCATTTGTCTGATGATTAGCGATGTGGAGCATCTTTTCATGTGCCTGTTGGCCATCTGAACTTCTTTGGAGAAGTGTCTGTTCAGATCCTCTGTCTATTTTTTAATTGGGTTATTTGCTTTTTGATGTTGAAGTGCATGAGCTCTTTGTATATTTTGGATGTCATCCCCTTATCGGATATGTCATTTATGAATATATTCTCCCATACTGTAGGATGCCTTTTTGTTCTACTGATGGTGTCCTTTGCTGTACAGAAGCTTTTGAGTTTTATATAGTCCCACTTATTCATTTTTGCTTTTGTTTCCCTTGCCCGTGGAGATATATTCATGAAGAAGTTGGTCATGTTTATGTTCATGAGAGTTTTGCCTATATTATCTTCTAAGAGTTTTATGGATTCATGACTTATATTCAGGTCTTTGATCCATTTCGGGTTTAAGTTTGTGTATGGATTTAGACAGTGATCCAGTGTCATTCTCTTACATGTAGCTGTCCAGTTTTGCCAACACCAGCTGTTGAAGAGGCTGTCATTTCCCCATTGTATATCCATGGCTCCTTTACTGTAAATTAATTAACCATATATGCTTGGGTTAATATCCAGACTCTCTATTCTGTTCCACTGGTCTATGGGTCTGTTCTTGTGCCAGTACCAAAGTGTCTTGATTACTGTGGCTTTGTAGTAGAGCTTGAAGTTGGGAAGCGAGATCCCTCCTGCTTTATTCTTCCTTCTCAGGATTCCTTTGGCTATTTGGGGCCTTTTGTAGTTCCGTATGAATTTAGAACTATTTGTTCCAGTTTTTTGAATAATGCTGTTGGTATTTTGATAGGGATTGCACTGAATCTGTAGATTGCTTTAGGCAGGATGGCCATTTTAACAATATTCATTCTTCCTACCAAAGAGCATGGGATGAGTTTCCATTTATTAGTATCCTCTTTAATTTCTCTTAGGAGTGTCTTGTAGTTTTTTTTTTTAATAACTTTATTTTGATATCATTAATCTACAATTAAATGAGTAATATTATGGTGATTACACTATCCCCTTCATCAGGTTCCCCCTCCCAACCCCATTACAGTCACTGTCCATCAGCGTAGTGAGATGCCATAGAGTCACTATTTGTCTTCTCTGGGTTGTACAGCCCTCCCCCTGCCCCCCCAACATTACATCTGCTAATCGTAATGTCCCTTCTTCCCCCTTGCCCCTCCCTTCCCACCCATCCTCCCCAGTCCCTTTCCCTTTGGTAACTATCAGTCCATTCTTGGGTTCTGTGAGTCTGCTGCTGTTTTGTTCCTTCAGTTTTTTTCTTTGTTCTTATACTCCACATATGAGTGAAATCATTTGGTACTTGTCTTTTTCAGCTTGGCTTATTTCACTGAGCATAATACCCTCTAGCTCCATCCATGTTGTTGCAAATGGTAGGATTGGATTTCTTCTTATGGCTGAATAATATTCCGTTGTGTATATGTACCACATCTTCTTTATCCATTCATCTACTGATGGACACTTAGGTTGCTTCCATTTCTTGGCTATTGTAAATAGTGCTGCGATAAACATAGGGGTGCATATGTCTTTTCAAACTGGGCTGCTGCATTCTTAGGGTAAATTCCTAGGAGTGGGATTCCTGGGTCAAATGGTATTTCTATTTTGAGTTTTTTGAGGAACCTCCATACTGCTTTCCACAATGGTTGAACTAATTTGCAGTCCCACCAGCAGTGTAGGAGGGTTCCCTTTTCTCTACATCCTCGCCAACATTTGTTGTTGTTTGTGTTTTGGATGTTGGCCATCCTCACTGGTGTGAGGTGATATCTCATTGTGGTTTTAATCTGCATTTCTCTGATGATTAGTGATGTGGAGCATCTTTTCATGTGCCTGTTGGCCATCTGAATTTCTTCTTTGCAGAAGTGTCTATTCATGTTCTCTGCCCATTTCTTCACTGGATTATTTGCTTTTTGTTTGTTGAGGTGCGTGAGTTCTTTATATATTTTGGATGTCAACCTCTTATCGGATACGTCATTTATGAATATATTCTCCCATACTGTAGGAAGTCTTTTTGTTCTACTGATGGTGTCCTTTGCTGTACAGAAGCTTTTCAGCTTGATATAGTCCCACTTGTTCATTTTTGCTCTTGTTTCCCTTGCTCGGGGAGATATGTTCATGAAGAAGTTGCTCATGTTTATGTCCAAGAGATTTTTGCCTATGTTTTTTTCTAAGAGTTTTATGGTTTCATGACTTACATTCAGGTCTTTGATCCACCTTGAGTTTACCTTTGTGTATGGGGCTAGACAGTAGTCCAGTTTCATTCTCTTACATGTAGCTGTCCAGTTTTTCCAACACCAGCTGCTGAAGAGGCCGTCATCTCCCCAATGTATATCCAAGGCTCCCTTATCAAATATTAATTGACTGTATGTGTTTGGGTTGATGTTTGGATTTTCTATTCTATTCCACTGATCTGTGGGTCTGTTTTTGTGCCAATACCAGATTGTCTTGATTACCGTGGCTTTGTAGCAAAGCTTGAAGTCAGGGAGCGTAATTCCGCCTGTTTTATTCCTCCTTCTCAGGATTGATTTGGCTATTCGGGGTCTTTTGTGGTGCCATATGAATTTTAGAATTATTTGTTCCAGTTCATTGAAGAAAGCTGTTGGTAGTTTGATAGGGGTTGCATTGAATCTGTAGATTGCTTTGGGTAGTATAGTCATTTTGACAATATTTATTCTTCCTAGCCAAGAGCATGGGATGCTTTTCCATTTATTAATATCCTCTTTAATTTCACTTAGGAATGTCTTGTAGTTTTCAGGGTACAGGTCTTTCACTTCCTTCGTTAGGTTTATTCCTGGGTATTTTATTCTTTTTGGTGCAATTGTGAATGGAATTGTTTTTCTGATTTCTCTTTCTGTTAGTTCATCATTAGTATATAAATGTGCAACAGATTTCTGTGTATTATATTTGTATCCTGCAACTTTGCTGAATTCAGATATTAGTTCTAGTAGTTTTGGAGTGGATTCTTTAGGGTTTTTTATGTACAATATCATGTCATCAGCAAACAGGGACACTTTGACTTCTTCCTTACCGATCTGGATGCCTTTTATAACTTTGTGTTGTCTGGTTGCCATGGCTAGGACCTCCGGTACTTTGTTGAATAAAAGTGGGGAGAGTGGCCATCCCTGTCTTGTTCCCGATCTTAGATGAAAAGCTTTCAGCTTCTCGCTGTTAAGTATGATGTTAGCTGTGGGTTTGTCATATATGGCCTTTATTATGTTGAGGTACTTGCGCCCTGTACCCATTTTGTTGAGAGGTTTAATCATGAATGGATGCTGAATTTTGTCAAATGCTTTTTCAGCATCTATGGAGATGATCATGTATGTGGTTTTTGTTCTTCTTTTTGTTGATGTGGTGGATGATGTTGATGGATTTTCGAATGTTGTACCATCCTTGCATCCCTGGGATGAATCCCACTTGTTCATGGTGTATGATCGTCTTGATATATTTTTGAATTCGGTTTGCTAATATTTTGTTGAGGATTTTTGCATCTATGTTTATCAGGGATATTGGTCTGAAGTTTTCTTTTTTTGTGGTGTCTTTGCCTGGTTTTGGTATTAGAGTGATGCTCTGTTCATAGAATGAGTTTGGAAGTATTCCCTCCCCTTCTTTTGTTGGAAAACTTTAAGGAGAATGGGTATTCCGTGATCTCTGAATGTCTTATAAAATTCAGTGGTGAAGCCATCTGGTTCGGGGTTTTGTTCTTGGGTAGTTTTTTGATTACTGATTCAATTTCATTGCTGGTAATTGGTCTGTTTAGATTTTCTGTTTTGTCCTTGGTCAGTCTTGGAAAGTTGTGTTTTTCTAGAAAGTTGTCCATTTCTTCTAGGTTATCCAATTTGTTAGCATATAGATTTTCAATATATTCCCTAATAATTCCTTGTATATCTGTCGTGTCTGTCATGATTTTTCCTTTCTCATTTCTGATTCTGTTTATGTGTGTAGATTCTCTTTTCTTCTTAATAAGACTGGGTAGGGATTTATCTATTTTGTTTATTTTCTCAAAGAATCAGCTCTTGGTTTCATTAATTTTTTTCTATTGTTTTATTCTTCTCAATTTTATTTATTTCTTCTCTGATCTTTATTTTGTCCCTCCTTCTGCTGACATTGGGCCTTATTTGTTCTTCTTTTTCCAGTTTCAATAATTGCGAATTTAGACTATTCATTTGGGATTGTTCTTCCTTCTTTTAATAGGCCTGGATTGCTATATACTTCCCTCTTAGAACTGCCTTCACTGCATCCCACAGAAGTTTGGGCGTTGTGCTGTTGTTTTCATTTGTCTCCATATATTGCTTGATCTCTGTTTTAATTTGGTTATTGACCCATTGATTATTTAGTAGCATGTTGTTAAGCCTCCATGTTTTTGTGAGCCTTTTTGTTTTCTTTGTACAATTTATTTCTAGTGTTATACCCTTGTGATCTGAGAAGTTGGTTGGTAGAATTTCAATCTTTTTTAATTTACTGAGGCTCTTTTTGTGGCCTCGTATGTGGTCTATTGTGGAAAATGTTCCATGTGCACTTGAAAAGAATGTGCATCCTGCCTCTTTTGGGTAGAGAGTTTTGTAGATGTCTGTTAGGTCCATCTGTTCTAATGTGTTGTTCAGTGCCTCTGTCTCCTTACTTATTTTCTGTCTGGTTGATCTGTCCTTTGGAGTGAGTGGAGTGTTGATGTCTCCTAGAATGAATGCATTCCTTTCTATTTCCCCTTTTAATTCTGTTAGTATTTGTTTCACATATGTAGGTGCTCCTGTGTTGGCTGCATAGATATTTATAATGGTTATATCCTCTTATTGGATTGACCCCTTTATCATTATATAATGTCCTGCTTTTTCTCTTGTGACTTTCTTTGTTTTGAAGTCTATTTTGTCAGATACAAGTACTGCAGCACCTGCTTTTTTCTCCCTTTAGTTGCTTGAAGTATATTTTTCCATCCCTTCAGTTTTAGTCTGAGTATGTCCCTGGGTTTGAAGTGAGTCTATTGTAGGTAGCATATAGTTGGGACTTGTTTTTTATCTATTCAGTGATTCTATGTCTTTTAATTGGTGCATTCAGACCATTCAGACCATTTACATTTAGGGTGATTATCGATAGGTATGCAGGCCATTGCAGGCTTTAGATTCGTGGTTACCAAAGGTTCTCCTTACTATCTGAGAGTCTAACTTAACTCAGTTAGTATGCTATTACAAACACAGTCTAAAGATTTTCTTTTCTCCTACTTTTCTTCCTCCTCCATTCTTTTTTTATTAGGCATCATATTCTGTACTCTTTGTCTATCCCTTTATATTACCTCTGGTGACAGCTATTTAACCTTAGGAACACTTCCATCTATAGCAGTCCCTCCAAAATACCCTGTAGAGATGGTTTGTGGGAGCTAAATTCTCTCAGCTTCTGCTTATCTGGAAATTGTTTAATCTCTCCTTCAAATTTCAATGATAATCTTGCCAGATAAAGTATTCTTGGTTCAAGGCCTTTCTGCTTCATTGCATTAAATACATCATCCCACTCCCTTCTGTCCTGTAACTTTCTGCTGAGAATTCTGATGATAGTCTAATGGGTTTTCCTTTGTATGTGATCTTATTTTTTTCTCTTTCTGGCTGCTTTTAAAAGTCTGTCCTTATCCTTGATCTTTGGCATTTTAATTAGTATATGTTTTGGTGTTGTCCTCCTTGGGTCTCTTTTGTAGGGAGATCTGTGCACTTCCATGGCCTGAGAGACTATCTCCTTCCTCAGTTTGGGGAACTTTTCAGCAATTACTTCCTCAAAGACACTTTCTATCCGTTTTTCTCTTCTTCTTCTGGTACTGCTATAATATGAATATTATTCCATTTGAATTGGTCACACAGTTCTCTCAATATTCTTTCATTCTTAGAGATCCTTTTTTCTCTCTGTGCCTCAGCTTCTTTGTATTCCTCTCTCCTGATTTCTATTTCATTTATCGTCTCCTCCACCATATCTAATATGCTTTTAATACCTTCCAGTGTATTCTTCAGCAATTGGATCGCCATCCTAAATTCGTTCCTGAGTTCTTGAATATTTTTCTGTACCTCCATGAGCATGTTAATAATTTTTATTTTGAAATCTCTTTCAGGAAGATTCATGAGGTCCATTTCATTTGAATCTTTCTCAGGTGTATTCATAATTTTGCTTTGAACCAGGTTCCTTTGACATTTCATAATTTGTCTATGGTGCCCTCTAGTGTCCAGAAGCTCTACTCTCTGGAGCTGCTTAGCCCCTGGAGCTATGTCCGGGGTCACAGGGGAGCAGTGTTGGTGCTTGGGGGGAGGAAAGAGCTGTTCCCTGCTTCTGGGCTGCTATGCTGTCTCTACTGTCAGAACCAGTGGGCTGAACACGCAGGTGTAAGCCTCTATGCTTTGTGTTTGTAGCTGCTGTAGGCGGGGCTTCCCTCTGGCTGGCCTGACACCAGGGCAGGGGTTGCCAGTTTGTGAGCCTGAGCCAGGTGTAGACTAGCTGGGAGGAAGACACGGCAGGCTGTGTATCACAGTGGGGCGCCTTGGAGCTTCACAGGCAGCCAGGGGGATGGAACGCCTGAAGATCGTTTAAGTTCCCAACCTGCTGGGCAGCATGCACCCAGATAATTTTTTCTATCTGTCCTTTCTCCTGAGCAGTAAGCTCCGTGCAATCCTTGCCCCTTTAGCAGCCCTCTCGCTTTTAGGAAGTCTCTCAGACTGCCCACCCAGATTGGCCAGATATGAATCTGTTTTCCACAAGCAGCTGGAATCTCCATCTCTCCAGGGATTCTGCCTGTCTTAGCTTTCCAACAGCACTAAATCACCAGAGCACCATGCAATATAGGTTCATGCTCCCAGAGCAGATCTCCAGGGCTAGGTGTTCAGCAGTCCCAGCCTTCACTCCCTCCCTGCTCTGATTCTCTTCTTCCCTCCAGTGAGCTGGGGTGGGGGAAGGGCTTGGGCCCTGCTGGGTCACAGCTTTGGTACATTACTGTGTTCCGTGAGGTCTGCTCTTTTCTCCAGGTGAATGCAGTCTGGCACAGCCTTCTTTCCTGTTGCTCTTTCAGGATTAGTTGTATTAAATTATATTTTCGCATTATATGTGTTTTTAGGAGGAGATCTCTGTCTCACCTCTCACACTGCCATCTTTAATCCCAGATTTAAATTTAAATAGGAATTTTCCCTTACCTCTTTATTTCCTATAGGATTCTTTTGTTTCTTGCACAGAAGCATAGCATTTAGTGACCTACATTATTTTATCTCAACTTTCCCCTCCATAATATTAAGCTTGTATGAATCTAAGGTTTTCTTGGTTTATAATGGTCTTTTATTTCCATTTTACACTCACACTTGGCTCTTAGTAATGACTGTTCTTTTACTATCTCTATGATCTTTTCTCTAGCACAACCTGCACACATTCTTATGAACTGTACAACCCACTGCTTTGATAAGAAAATCTTGAAGTAACTCAGACATTGCAGCTCATGTTGCTTTCAACTCCGTTTTTCCTGGTTCACTTGCTGGTTCTAGATGAGGTTACGACAGCAGCAATAGACACGTCACCCAGATCATGTTCTCTAACCACTCATCGCATAACTAATGCATGTTAGAAAAACTTGTGCTGCAGGCCACCTCTGGTGGATGGACCTCCCATGCCCAGCAGGGAGTATGCCCCCACACAATTCTGGGCCCAGAGCCAAAAAATTCAGTTCAGTGACCAAAGGGAAGAAAAGAAGACGCGTCCAGTGAGGAAATGTTTGGATAAGGCTTTTGATTGTTCTGGCTGAGGTCATATGTCCATCCCTGGAGCAGTCACTGTGGCCAGAGGGGTGGAATAATATTGCCTGCTGCTATAACCAAGGACCAGGTTATTAACAGAAGCTGGGTAGGCAAAGCACCCTGTCACCCAAGGACATTAATTACTACGTCATGTAGAATTCAGACAGGTTTCCTTTCTGTACCTTCATGCACTGGGTTTTGTTTCATCTCTTGTGTTATATAAATACTTGTCCCATACTTATTAGATAAAATAAGCTTACTCTCTTTTCCACAAGAAAACCTTCAGATGTGTTAACAGCACATGTGTTCTCCCTGCTTCCTCCCTTCTCCAGCCAGTGACCCTGCCGCTTGTTTTCCTGCCCGGGCATCCGGCCATTCCTTCTATTTGGCCTTCTGTGGTGGTTATGTTGGCCCTTTCCTCTTCTTCACTGTATGGATTCCCCCTGGGGCAGTCAGCTGTTGCCCGCAGCTCTAGCACCAGCATACCCCACTACCCTTTCCTAGGCCTTCGGGCCCTTTCTGACTATGCTCTCTTTGATAGGCTTTATCTTGTCACAGTTGTACAAAGTCTTGCAACATTGTCCCATTGTCCCCCACCTCCCTTAGGAATTTTATAAATTATTTCAACATTTGTAATGTTAGGATTATATTTGCCTGCATGTAAAAGATAGCTGGTGTCTTCATCTGTCCAGGCTATGGTAACAAAAATACCTTAGACTGGATGGCCTAACAACAAACATTTATTTCACAAAGTCTGGAGGCTGGGAAGTCCAAGATTAAGGTGCAGGCAGATGTGGAGTCTGGGGAGAGCCTGCTTCCTGGTTCACAAATGGCAGTCACAGGGGAAAGGGCAAGACAGCTCTGTGGGGCCTATTTTACAAGGGAGCTACTCCCATTCCTGAGGGCTCCACCTCACCACCCAATCACCTCCCAAAGGCTCCACCTCGCAATAACATCATATTGAGAATTAGGTTCAACATACGAATTTTGGGGAGACACAAATATTCTGTCTACAGAACCTTGCTGCTGTGGTTGAAAAAGGCAAGTGGCTTCTATTCCTCTAGTGAGAAGAAATTAGGGAGTGGTCGGTGCAGTGCTGGTGTAGAAACCCCCAACTGCGTCCGTCCGTGACTAGCTCCTAGGACAGCAGATGTCCTCCTGCTGCCAGCACTTCATAGAAAGTTCTCTGTAAACTGTAAAGTACCCTTTGTTTTTAAATCCAGACTTCCCGAGGTCCTCTTTTCCGCTGGCTGCCAAGCCTACAAATCACCTTCCAGCACCTTCCCCCTCCAGCCTTGGAACAACTTCTCTAGAGCCCCTTTGTTCTTCAATGTAAAGAATATATTGATAAAAGCAATTTCACAAGATCAAAAGCAATAGCACACTGTTGACTACTTCACCTTTCCTTGAGTAGGCCTTTCCTTTCTTCTCTCTCTCCTATTATTATCCATTTGTTAATACTTGAAGTTCCCCAACTCTAAAAATCTGCCTATCCTAGACTACACTGAGCTGCCTACCCTCACCCCAATTTAGATGTAGAAAGCAATTCCATTTGCATTGTATTTGGCTGTTCACAGATAAAAAGGGACAAACTACTAATACATGAGTTTATCACAGTCTTCTCTTATGAGGTACGTCTTAAAAGTAATGGTATAGGAACGGACTTCTTTGAAGGGAAGTTTGGAAAAATATATCAAAACATTTTTAAATGTTCACATCCTTAAACAAAGCAATTCCTCTTTTAAAGACTCTCTCCTGGGACTTCCGGGAAGATGGCGGTGTGAGCAGGGCGGCAGAAATCTCCTCCCAACACTATATTATCTACGAAAACACAGAAAATACATCTATTCCTAAAAGAGAGACAAGAATACACAGGAAAGCGCACAGCGTGCAGCTACACCCGAGAGGACTCGGCACCCCAAGAGGCGGGGAAGATACGGAGCCGCGACCCGGCGGGACCCGAGCCCTCCCCCACCCCAGCGCACCGGCGGGAGGAGAGGATTCAGAGCCGGGAGGGAGTGGAAGCACACCCCGCGAAGTAGCCAGCCCCGGTGATCTGCGCGGGGAGCGCTGACCCACATTGCGCAGTGCAGCGGAGATTGGAGAGACAGAGGGGCAGGATCTGAGCGGGGAACGCGCCAGGGGGCTTGCAGCCGGCTCCGGGAAGGAAAAAAAAAGTGCGCGCTTTCCTCAGCGGTCTTAAAGAGACAGGAGCCCAGCGGAGGAGCCGGATCGCCCCAGCACACTCAGCCCAGCAGGCTGGGAGTCCTGGGAGTTTCAGACGCCTTAGCTGGCGACTGAGGAAGCGTAGCCATACTTAACACTTCTCACTGACATCAACAGCCTCCTATTCGTTCCCACCCCTGCCAGAGCGATAAAGGGCCCTGCGGAGCGGCACAGTCACAGCTGTGGAATAGTGGGGCAATAGCGCCACCTAGAGCATTCCCACAGAATCTACGTCCGGTGGGCTTTGTTTTGTTTTGTTTTGTTTTTGTTTTTTCTTTTTTTTTTTCTTTCTTTCCTTCTTTCTTTCTTTTTTTTTCTTCTCTTTTTAAATTCTTAAAGAGCCCAGCTGACATACGTGGCAACTATCAGTGACCAATTATACAGCCATGAAAAGACAGAGGAATATGGTTCAGACCAAAATCAACCAGACAACCCCAGAGAAGGAGTCTGAAGGGATGGAAATGCACAGCCTCCTGAAAAAGAATTTAGAATAAAAGTCATAACCATGCTGATGGACCTACAGAGAAATGTGCAAGAGCTGAGGGAGGAAGTGAGGGAACTGAAGAAAGACAATACAGAAATCAGACAAGCGATCAACGGGCTTAACAGTAGAATGGATGAGATGCGAGAGACTGTTAATGGAATAGAAAACAGAGAACAGGAGTACAGAGCAGCTGAGGCAGAGAGAGATAAAAGGATTTCTAGGAATGAAAGAATATTAAGAGAACTGTGTGACAATCCAAACGGAACAATATTCGCATTATAGGAGTACCAGAGGAAGAAGAGAGAGAAAAAGGGATAGAAAGTGTCTTTGAAGAAATAATTGCTGAAAACTTTCCCTCGCTGGGGAAGGAAGTAGTCTCGCAGTCCACCGAAGCTCATAGATCTCCCAACACAAGGGACCCAAGGAAGACAACACCAAGACACATAATAATTAAGATGGCAAAGATCAAAGATAAAGACAGGTATTAAAGGCAGCTAGAGAGAGAAAAAAGATCACCTACAAAGGAAAACCCATCAGACTATCATCAGACTTCTCAACAGAAACCTTACAGGCCAGAAGAGAATGGCATGATATATTAACGTAATGAAACAGAAGGGCCTCGAACCAAGAATATTGTATCCAGCACGATTATCATTTAAATATGATGGAGGGATTAAACAATTTCCAGATAAACGAAAGTTGAGAGAGTTTGCCTCTCATAAACCACCACTACAGGATATCTTAAATGGACTGCTCTAGATGGAAGCACACCTAAGGCTAAAAGATGTCACCAGAGAAAAAAAATCATAGCAAAGAAAGCAGACCATCCAAATACTAACTAAAGGCAAAGAATAAAACACCTATTATAGAAAGAATGGAGGAGGAGGAATAAGAAGGGAGAGAAAGAAAGAAACATCAGACTGTGTTTACAATAACTTAACAAGAAAGTTAAGTTAGATTGTTAGATAGTAAAGAAGCAACCCTTGAACCCTTGGTAACCACGAATCTAAAGCCAGCAATGGCAATAAGTACATATCTATCAATAATCACCCTAAATGTAAATGGACTGAATGCACCAATCAAAAGACACAGAGTAACAGAATGGATAAAAAGCAAGACCCATCTATATGCTGCCTACAAGAAACTATCCTCAAATCCAAAGATATACACAGACTAAAAGTGAAGGGATGGAAAAGATATTTCATGCAAACAACAAAGAGAAAAAAGCAGGTGTTGCAGTACTTGTATCAGACAATATAGACTTCAAAACGAAGAAAGTAGCAAAAGATAAAGAAGGACATTACATAATGATAAAAGAGTCAGTCCAACAAGAAGATATAACCATTATAAATATATATGCACCCAACACAGGAGCGCCAGCATATGTGAGACAAATACTAACAGAATTAAAGGAGGAAATAGACAGCAATGCATTCATCTTAGGAGACTTCAACACACCACTCACTCAGAGGACAGATCAACCAGACAGAAAATAAGTAAAGACACAGAGGCACTGAACAACACACTAGAACAGATGGACCTAACAGACATCTACAGAACTCTGCACCCAAAAGCAACAGGATACACATTCTTCTCAAGGGCACATGGAACATTTTCCAGAATAGACCACATACTAGGCCACAAAAAGAACCTTAGTAATTTCAAAAATATTGAAATCCTACCAACCAACTTCTCAGATCACCAAGGTATAAAACTAGAAATAAATTTTAGAAAGACATCAAAAAAGCTCACAAATACATGGAGACTTAACAACACTCTCCTAATTAATCAATGGGTTAACGACCAAATCAAAACAGAAATCAAAGAATATATGGAGACTAATGACAACAACAACACAAAGCCACAACTTCTGTGGGGCGCAGCAAAGGCAGTTCTAAGAGGAAAGT
>JAVSCE010019995.1:0-133733 GCA_032199065.1 Smutsia gigantea | reverse complement strand
GTGATATCTCATTGTGGTTTTTATTTGCATTTCCCTGATAATTAGAGATGTGGAACATCTTTTCATGTGCCTGTTGGCCATCTGAATTTCTTCTTTGGAGAACTGTCTGTTTATATCCTCTGCCCATTTTTTAATCAGGTTATTTGCTTTTTGGGTGTTGAGGCATGTGAGTTCTTTATATATTTTGGATGTTAACACCTTATCGGATATGTTATTTACAAATATTTTCTCCCATACTGTAGGATGCCTTTTTGTTCTACTGATGGTGTCCTTTGCTGTACAGAAGATTTTTAGTTTGCTATAGTCCCAACTTCACCAGTCTTTATGAAGGCCTTTGCTATCTTCTGTGGCTCACTGATTTCAATATTTTTTTATCCCTCTTGGCTTGATTTTGGATTCAGATCTCATCTATGATCAAGGGTACAGAAAATCCCCTGGGGCTTTAAATTAGAAGGAAAAAGAAACAGAGTTTCCTGGACCATAACAGCTCTAAACCCCAAGGGGCAGATTTTATTTGATTAGTACTCAGAGGTTGTTATTTGTGCTCTGCAGATGTCATGGTCCAAAGACTAGAACAGTTCGCTACGCATCAAGCCGGTCAGCCTTTGTGCCAGTCTCTCTAGTGGTGACTTCAGACAAATTCTGTCTTGAGCTGGCCATCTCGCTACAGCTAGCCCCTCTGGATCCTGCAGATCGCACGGCCCCCTGGCCTCTCAGCCAAGAGGTGGGACAGCTGGGGAGCTGACTGGCTCCAGGACACATCACGAACTATTTGGCTACCTTAAGCCCTGTCCTCAGTGTAAATACTTAAGGTGTGTTTCTGTGTGTTCATGCCAGGATTCTGACTTTATGAAATCAACAGAAAATATGTTCTTGCTTTTAATTTTGTAGGATTGTATAGGCATGGCTTTGTGAATCAGTATGTGGATGCATGTATTCGTTTGTTGTTATGGCTGACAGAGCCAGGAATAAAGCAGATACCACCCTCAACTTGGACACCTGTATGGAACGGGACCTAGGTACCTTGTATGCCCACCTATGGAGAGAGCAAGTATCCAGATTCTGTTTTTGGGTCATCACATGTCTTTCCTACCGCATCATATATTAGAAGTGGCCAAGAAGTCAGAGGAAGACTAGGGCTTCCTGGAGCATCTGTGTATGACCTGAGTAAGGGGTGAAGGTTTTCTCAGTTTCACCAACTAGATGCACCCATGGCCTCAGGAAAGAGGCATGCATAAGATAGACTCATGAGTGATGGATCAAGGAGACAACTAGGAACTATTTTATGACCTAAAGGCCAGAGGCAGTTCTTCCTTGGGGGATGTTTTATGTTCTCTTTTGAGATTATCAGTGAAGGGCAGCCACAGAGGAGACAGGGAGATTTAGGAAAGGTTCTACTCACAGCTCCTAGAAACAGGAGCATAGAATGTCACAGAGGACCACATGGAAGAACACCAGGATGGTCAGGAGGCAAAAGACAGGAGGGAGCAGGTTTGGGCCAGAACCTTTATTGGGCTTTCCAAGAGGAAAAACAAGGCAGGACAAGGTAAATAGGTCAGGATTAGCTTGTTTGAGAAACTTTTGGGGGCTCTAACCTGTAGTGATGGCCCCTAGTTGCTTGGTAGCTGGCCCTGGGATGATCAAGGGGTAGGAATATTGCCTCCTCGGTGCGGGGCCAAATAGAGGAGGTCTGGCTCTGGATTGGGTAGTTTGCATACCAAGAGCAGACTGAGTCCCTGCAATGGCTAAGAATTGGCCCCCTTCTGGAGGGGCAGCCGCTCCTCAGCCAGCAAGGTTTGTTAAGGTGTCAAAGCATCATGATAAATAGAAAAGTTATTTTTAAATATATACAACATGAGGTATGCTACAGTACATTAACTGCCTATACTTATATATAACATTAGATTTATATATGAGCTGAGTTACAGTTGGCTACTTGGTATGTTGTGCTTTGTTGACATTGAAACATTCATGTACTTGGTTTTTGCAGGAGTTTGGCACAGGGGAGCTGGGTATTCAGAGGCATCTGTTTACTTTTAAGTCTCTATAAATAGTCTTTAGACCCTTGAACAACTCATAAGCGCTAGGAGAGCCCACACTCCAGGCTTTAACCTAGTCTATCACATCGCCCGATGTGCTTACTCTCCCCACATTTCTCAGGAGTGATAGGTTGTGGTAATTCTCAACTTTTGCTGGGTATAGTACCACCCCTTCAGTCACTAAGACCAGACAAACTTGCTGTTGACTAGTGAACTGAGCTAGCCCCTAGCCCACTGTGAACAGATAAAGCTGCCCTGCTTTCCGCAGAACCAGCACATATTTATTTACTATTTGTGGCCTCCCAGCCAAGGAAGTTATAGCCTGGTTGCCAGCAATCTCTGCAGAATTAGGATCTGTTGATGAGCCTGACCTGCAGCCCCATGGAAGAAGCTCAATCAATCAGAACAAAATATGCATAAGGGGCCCATTATGTTGCAGATAATTTTCTAAAACAGTAATGGACAAAACAGAACAATACAGACCCTATAATTCTCTCTCATACACAAATGTCATGAAAGAACAGTTTCTGATTGTTGAACAGTGGTCCCCAATTCTTTGCTGCCCATTCATTCTTCAACCCAGTGGTGTCCACCAATCCACCAAAGCCCTTCTTATGTACCTGCATATGGTTAAAACCAATCAGTAATTATTCAGAAAGACACTCTGTCTTTCTGAAAACTCCCTACTTCTTTTCCTTCACTTACATCATCCTTTGGTTTTCCTTTTTTTTTTTTTCTCCTGGATGTCTCTTCTGAGACTCATTCTAGATTTTTCTTTCCCTTCCTGCATTTTCCATGTCTGTGCTCTTCAGTTCTCCATCATTCTCATTCTACACACATTCCTCCTTAGGGATCTCATGTATGTGCAAGGATTCATTTAATTTATATAAGGCTGAATGGCTACCAAATCTATTTTTTCCAGCCCAGACCTCTATATCCAGTCATTTACCTGCTTTCACATGTCTCAACATAAACTCATTGTCTTTATCGCCCTGTTCTTTATTTCCTCTTATATTTTCTCTCTTGGTGATGGGATTATCTTGGAGTCATTCTTCAAACTGGAAACCTAGGAGTTATCTTCAACTATAGCCTCTGCCACAACTAATTATCTGAAGGCAGCTGCTATTCCCTAGTATTGACTAGCCCCTTCCCTTTCCAGGACTCCAGTCCTGCCTTTTATCCAGGCCTCCCTGCAATACTATTTTAAGAAACTTCCCAGTGTCCTGTTGATAGTCTGGACCTCATCCTCTGTACTGCTGCCAGAATGCCTAAATGGCAAATTAGATCACGTTATTCCCCCTTTAAAAAAATTCTTTCAGATATTCTCTATAGCCTTTTGTTTAAAGATTAAATACCTCCCCTATCAACTTCACTTAATAATAATAATAAATAAAAATTAAACTCAACTTAACACAGGGTTTTTCACAATCAGTCCTGCAGGTAGAAGAGCTCAGACTATCTTCAACCAGCCTCTTCTCCCACGTTAGTTACACATCCTTAAACCTTCTGTGTTACTTTGAACCTCTCCATAGTCAAATGGGCTATTTTCTCTGCCACATGTATCTTACCACATTTCACTACTAACTTCTTTTAATTTAAGCAAGAGGGCTGGGAGGGGGCAACAGGGGAGTGTGATGTTCTGTTTCTTGATCTTGGTGTCTGTCATACATATATGAAAATCCTCAAACTCTCACTTATGAGTCATGTACTTTCCTCTATGTACATAATATTTAAATTATAAAATTATGTAAAACTGGAAACGAGATTCAGTTCAAGGGTATTCCACTCTAGAAAGCCTTCTTTGAATCTTCAGGCTAACTAAAGTGACCTCCTCCATGCATATGTCTGTATATGTCTGTATACTTCTGTCAGATTGTGTGTAATGATTGGTCTTTCCCTTTTTTAAAGGGGAAAGACAGTTTCTCATTAACTTGTTAGCACCAGCACCTATAACAAAGTTCAGAAACAAACGACTCCTCTCTCTCTCTCTCTGCTAGAGGGAAATATGGCCAGTTGGTCAGTCAGTTACCAGAAAGTGGAGTTCGATTTCACAGTTTTGACGTAGAATTCTGTTCCTACTAAAACCAACAGCTTTTCCCAAAATTGAAGGGCTGAGCTAAGCCAGAGTAGAGGAGAACCAAGATGTAAATTTCAGGAATAGACATACAGATTCAAATCTTGGAACAACAGAGATTAGAATTAAGGCAATTTAATGAGACTAGAGTTTAGAGCACAGACAGGACAGAAATAATCCAAAGGAGTTCTGGGGTGACCATGAGAAGCGGGTGTTCAGGCTTTGAGTTTAGTGTTTTAAGTGCTATTGGGTATGGGCACGACTCACACAGTCTTATGGGATAAGGGATGGAAGAGACAGCCAGTTAGGCAAGGACTGGGGCCACCAGGTGGAACAGGGCTTCAGGTGTAATATATTTCTCTCAAGCACAGCTTTCATGAAGGAGCAAAGCTCTGGTCTGTGTAGAAACCTGTAGCTTGCTTTTAATTCACTCTCCCCTTTAATCATTCATCCCTAGTCATTCACCATTTCAAATTGTCTTTATAAACTGTTCTATGTTTCTCATTTCTAATTCCCACTGATATACAACCTTAGTAGTAACATATTTTTTTAAGTTTATTTTGATATCATTAATCTACAATTAAATGTGCAATATTACGGTGATTATAAGTAGTAACATATTTTGAAAGAGCAAATGATTCTTTGGGGCAATTAAAGTGTCCCTCTTTGGGTAACTTGAAAAAAAATCACCAATTAGCTATAAGGATTAAGAATGAAAAATAGAGAAAATAAGAGCATCCATGCTGCAAGTTAAGGTATCATGGAGCAGACTTTGAGGAAGCCAAGAAAGTCAGTTACTAAGGGGGTGTGAACACAGGGAATCCTCAGGGGAAAAAAGGGGACATTAGAGGCCAACACAGAGGCCATGTGGTCCCTAAAAAAGAGATGAAAAGGCAGCCGGTCGCTGGAACCGTCTCACTTTTCCAGTCACTTGAATATATGTGGCCACAAAATAACGAGTGAATTGGATCGGTCTCTGTTCTGCAACTAAGTGATTTACACTACGACAAGTGGACTTCAGATCCTAGTTACGTTTAAAGCCCCCTGCGTGAAGCCAGCCTTGGGTTACAGCGTGGTGTCTGGGTGAGGTGAAGTATGCAAAGTGACCACACAAGGCGAGCATGAGGTCGGCTGGCAAAAATGTTAATTCTCTGTGACGTGTGTGCTTTTGTTTTTCGTTTTTCACAAGTGCGTATGAATACGTATTTTATGCCTCAGCTGTGCCTGTGCCCCCAGTTATTTAATCAAACACTGATCTAGGTGTTGCTCTGAGGTATTTGGCAGATATGTCTAAAGTCCACAGTCAGTTGACTGGAAGTATCTAGATAATCTGGGTGGACCTGATCCAATCAGCTTAAAGTATTTAAGGACAGAACTGAGGCTCCCACAGCGAAATTCCACCTATGGACGGAAGCATCTGCCCCTGCTCCTGAGCTCCTGCCGTCCCTTCCTGAGAGCCTGTGCTGCCGATTCCAGACTTGCCTGGCTTGCTCCTACGCTCATGTAAGCCAGTTCTTGGTATGTGCCTTTCACTAGTTCTCGTTCTCTGGTGGATGTTTGACTGATAGGCTCTCTCTCCTGCAGATTGCCTAGCCTTTACAATTGCCTAGTGTTTCATAATTCATTGGTAGGAGGAGGAAAGTTTTTAGACATTCAAAGAAAGACGCTTGCCAACCCCTCTGCTAGATTCATTTTACTGGAATTTTCTCAATTCCTTAAAGTGGCAGAATATTCTATACACTAGTAAGTGAACACTGGAGATTATAAAATATGGATTCCTATTGAATCCTAAGTTCTAAGTGGTAATTAAAAACTTTTTAATTATCAAAAATGTACAAGGTACGCTTTTCTGCAGAAATCTATGGAGTAAATAGTGAAAGTTGCCTTTCCCCTACCTTCCTCCCATCCAATTTTCTCTCTGGAGGTAACCACAGCAAATAGTTTGGGTTTTATCTTTTCAGCCCTTTTGATAAACATATATGTATATGTATATATTTTTAAAAGTCTGTTTCCTATCTATACACATTAGAGCTAAATGAGATCAAGCTATAGAAAATGTTTTAAAATGATTTTTTTTCAGCTAGCAGTATGGCTTGGTTATTTTTCTATGTCTCTCCTATTCTTATGTAGCTTTACATCATTCTTCTAAATTGCCACACATACTTTCTAACGTACAGCTGTTAAATAATATATTTACCATTCCATTATTGACTTTCAGTTGCTTTCAGCTTCTCCCTACTACAGTGTGGGAATGAATATCCTTGGCTACCTATATGAGAGATATTTCTTCAGATTGGATTCCTAGAAATGGAATTGCTGGGTTAAAGGTCATATGCATTTAAAATACTGTTTTAGTTGACTCTCCCACTGAAAGTATACGGAATTGATTATTTCATCATAATGGTATCATCAATTTTTAAAATATTTTACCTAATTCATAAAAGTCACAATTGAGCTGTTTATCACATTATCCACAAGAATTTTTTTTTTTGAAACACACTGAAGTATTTCTTTAACATTATGTCCAATATCTGGGTAAACTTCAACCTCATATCAATCGTTTCTTGCTTTATTCAACCCACAATAATCAATTCCTTCTAGAAATCCAAAGCATTACTGTTAACACTTAATTGTCATTAAGTCACGTAGTGACTGGCAAGCTTGTCAAGCTGCACTGTAGTTATTCAACTTCCCAGCTTGAGGATGACTATGGAATTGTCAAGACTGTGGAAAGAATCCTCAGTCAAATCAATCAGTGAGATTCACTGGATCCAGTCAAGTAGTGAAGGAAGTTAGCTGCAACATGGTAGGGGCTCCAAATTCCATCTGTCCAAATCAAGTAACTAACATTAGGTTGTTAAGAGTACTTGGGGATCTCCTGTTAACAAACCAACCCTATAAAAGGGCCCATCGATCCCTTGTTACTCTAACAGACTAAGCCTTGGAACTATGTATGGAGTTCTCAGATTCCATGCTGGTCTGGAATCTAATCCTCTGATGGATAAGCAACTATATCATTGTCCTGAATTTTCAGCCCATCTTAAGATATTAAGTCCATCTTAAGTAGATTAAATGCCTCACAACCCTATGAAGGTCTGGAATTGAATCTATAGGTAATGAAGTAGACCAAACCAATCATATTAATGCCATTGATTTTAGTTCAGGATAATATGCATGCAAATGCAATCTAAAGACTTGACATATTAGATCTTGGCATTTTAAGCTGAAAAGTTTAGGAGAATTTGATGAAGCCTATAAACAGTACTGAGATGTTTGGAATATATGAATTTGTTTTGCCATTTTATAGGTTTAATTTGTCAGATTTGTTTGCAGATCTGCCCTTTGGAGCAGAGCACTTAAGGTGATTAAAAGCAGCTGTCTAACTATACATAATATAACTTAAAATATCAAAAGTAGTGTAATCAAACTTGTGAATAGCACTGTTTTTGAAAGTTTAATCAGTATATTGAGTTGCTGTAATATTAAGGAACAAGTGAAAGTGGTTGCTCTTATTTAATACAAAATTAAATTTGTAAATCATATAACACTGTTTTGAAGTTTAAAAGCTTAAACATTAGATGCTTAAATTTGTATCTTTAAAAACTGAACACTTACTTAAATTCTAAAATAGCACTTTCTGTACAAAAAGGCTTCCAATTCCCATTTGAAAACTTACATAGTATTTTTTTCCATGTACCTGGATTGTCTTTCTGGCTGGAATGTAAGTTTCTTGAACAGAGGGACTTGTGCTTTTTAAAAAAATATCTGTTATTTTGGTTATAATGCTATGCACCAATCGTTGGTCAGTAAATATTAGGAAGAATGAATGTATGATTAACTGATTCAGAATTTATTTCTCATGAAATTTTCTTAAAAACAACCTTATCACTTAATATGGGTGAATGTAGTAACCACAGTGTTGCTCATGTGAAACCTTCTAAAGATTGTATATCAATGATACCTTAATAATAATAATAATAATAATAATAATAAAAACCAAAAAACAGCCTTATCACTACTGCCATGGAATAATTATCAGTAAAATGTAGTAGGATTAGTGAATACTGTAACTATTGCAATAGACTGAGATGTTGATAGCACCAACTAAGGTGTGTCAATGGCCTCGAGCTAAAGACTACAAGGAACACCACTGTACTTGACCCAGTGGGTTTTACTTCTGCAGTGAGAACGTGCATCACAGGGGCCCATGAGCCACAGTATCTTAGTAAGAGGGTGTTTCTTTTACCAAGACACTTCATGGCTGTAAATTCAATTACAGAATTTGGACTTTGTTTGGTAATTTGGGAGATAGTCTAAGAAAATGGGGATTTACTTTAGACTCATTATTGTGAAGGAGTGGGGTCAATTCTATGAATGGGTGTTACAATATTATGAATTATAAGAAGTAGGTATTTGGTCAAATATTTCCGAGGTATATTTGGTCTTTATCCACAGTTCCAGAAAATACTCCAGAGCCTTAGAGGTGAAATGGAGTCTTGTCATGTTAATGAGAGACTTTCGGACCCCACCCAAGGGCGGAGGTTCGTGAGATGGGGGCGGGGCTGCAAGTTGAATCAGCCAGTGACCAACGGCTTAGTCAATCAGGACTGCCCAATGAAGCCCTCAAAAGAACCCCTGAGAGGAGTTTCTCTCTCTCCCACAGAGAAGCACCAGCCCTTGGGTGGGGTCCAAAATTCTGTCATTAACATGACAAGACACGCATTTTATTTTAAGGCTCTGAAGTGTTTTCAGAACTGTGGATGAAGACCACCTATAACTGTAAAATATATATTTGGTCATCTGAATAACCAAATATGTATTTCTCACAACTCATTATATTGCAGGTGTCAATAAGTCCTTAGGGAAGGCTGACTAGAACAAGGACAAAGCGTAACTGGTAAAGAGGCAGCAGTCATTCCTTTCAGCCAGTGGAGTGGGTGACTGGTATTTTGTGGGGGCCTCAGACAAATTATGAAGTGGCTTTGCCTTCTCTCACTTTATCAGGTCCTAGACTAATCCTGTCTGAAGCTGGTATAATATGAGATTGTTTATATCCAACAGGAAAATAATATGGCCTGGCTGTGAGTACCAGGTCAGTTTTGTTTTTTGCTGTTGTCTTCTCTCAGGTGCTCGTAAAGGAGATGCAGAAAAGTAAAGGAATTCAAGAGATTTTTAGCACACAAAGTCTATAGGACTGGATGTGTGGGCAGAGGGGGTTTTCAGGAGAGATTTCTAGGTTTTGTCTTGCAAACAGAAAAGATGGCAATGATCAAGGATGTGCACGAAGAAATACCAGTTTTGTGTTATCTTCTAATTTAATACTTACCAAGATATGTGAAAAGTTAACATTGTCATATCCATTTTACAGATGGGAAATTAAGGCTGAGGTTAAATACCTTGCCCACTGTCACATGGAACCAGAACTCAGATTCAGTTTTGCCTGACTCCAAAGTCACACAGGCTTTTTAAAAAACTGAGACAAAATTCACATAACATAAAGTTCACATTCATAAATTCATTGATAAATTTACACATAAATGTAAATTTTAACCATTTTAAAGTATACAATTCAGTGTTTTTTTTAGTACAGTCACAATGTTTTGCAACCATCACCACTACTAAATTTCCATTTCCACCAACCAATATATGAAGGTTACAACTTCTCCACATCCTTACCAGTAATTGTTAACTATTTTTCTTAGTTTAGAGCCATCCTAGTAGGTATGAGTGCTATCTCACTGGGGTTTCGATTTGCTTTCCCTATTGACTAAGGATGTTGAGCATCTTCCCATGCGCTTATTAGCCATTTGTGAATCTTCCTTGGAGAAATGTCTATTCAAGTCTTTTGGCCATTTTTAGATTAGGTTGTCTTTTGTGATGAGTTGTAAGAGTTCCTTGTATATTCTGGATACTAGACTCTTATCAGATATATTATTTGTAAATATTGTCTCCCGTTCTGTGAGCTAGCTGTCTTTTCATTTTATTACTATTGTCCTTTGACGTACAAAAGTTTCCAATTTTGAATTCTAATTTCTTGATTTGTTTTTTCTTTTGTTGCTTGTGCTTTTGGCCTTATATTTAAGAGACTGTTGTCATATCCAAGGTCATGAAGGTTTCCACCTGTTTCCTTCTATGGGTTTTATAGTTTAAGTTCTTACATTTAGGCATTTGATAAAATCTGAGTTCACATTTGCCTAGTGTATGTGGTAGAGGCCCAAATTCGTTCTTTTGTATATGGATGTCCAGTCATCCAGCATGATTTGTTGAAAGACTATTCTTCTATTCAGTGGTCCCGGCACCCATATTTAACTTATTCACAAACTTGTGTACAGTAAGGTTAAAACAGTACAATTGTGCATGGCATTCAGCTTGTCCCGAGGGATCTGTTTATCTGCATTGCAACGGTTGCTAGGTAACAGCTGCACAGTGATAGGATTATTCTGAATATTCTCACGGTCGAGGACAATTGTAGGGACAAACAGACACTCTTCGGCCATGTTGGCTCCTTACATCTTGCTGGATAAAAAACACTATTTCCTTGCAATGCTCTGCTATCCTTTCCTCCCAAATATTATTCTCTTCTGTCACACTCTTATATAGTGAACATTTACTGAGAGGGGTGTCACATATATACAAAAGGTAGAAAATCTTGACCTGTTCCACACTGTTGAGGTTGGAAGACCCTCCAAGAGAATAGATTTTTTTCTTTTCTCAACATCCAAGCATCTCCCTTCTAAGCCTTCACTAATAAAGGACATTTGAGGCTATGGTTTCTAAATCAAGGACTTTAAAAAGAATGCTTCAAGATTTTACTCTAGGCATTAACTCACTTTTTGAGTGTCTTCTTCACAGTCTTCATATTCATTTTAAGATCCTGTTTTAAAATAGCCTGACGGTGACCATGCATATTTCATATCCAGAACAAATCCTCTTATATACAAACATGAAAACATGCGGCAGACAATTAAAATATACAGCATATGCTTGGATTAATGCTTTGAAGAGACAGTTGTGGGTTACAATCACCCAGATTCCTCTCATTAGGTTCTGTCGATCATGGCCAGATGGAAGTTTGTTCACTTGGAGGTGAACCCCAAAGGAAAAGAGTACAAAAGCCTATCACTAATACCACTGATAACTCAGCGTGAATAAAATGATTAAGGATACTGGTTATAAACACATTCGGACCTCAGCGAGCTTTTAAGGGTTTACCTCTGCTTTCCCTGCTGCCTAGAGTCCTATGGACGCTTTCGCTCTCCGCAGTCCTGTTGTTGCCCAGAAGGGGACGCTGTTGCGTTAACAACTGCACCTATTGCATCATCCCCTTGGTAGGCCCCGTTCCTTCTCCATTTTCAAGACATTTTTTTTGTAAGTCATACATGAGTATTTTTCTCTAAACTCTAAGAAAGTGAGAGTCGAAGAAAAACAGAATTCTTGAAGGATTGTCCTTGTACCCACTATCTTCAGAGGTATTTCATTGTATGTGACATTCTTGGAGGTTGGTATCAAAGTCCCAAGGTACGAAATGCATCTCGTAAGTCATCAACCTCATATAGGGGCTGTAGGGAAAGAGAAATAAACTGAGTGGATGACTTTGTAACATTTTTGGAAGAAAGTGAGTTGGGAGGGAGTAGGAAGCAGAGGGCAAGGAATTCTACTGGGAGGGAAACAATCCTGGGGGGAGTGTAACAGAAAGAAGACATGTGAGTGACCAGGGCTTCCCTATTAATTAAGAGTGCTCTTAATGGTGAAACAAAGGCAAAGCACTCCATTGTAGGAGAAATGTCAACAAGAAAGGAAAAATGAGAGTGATATACACACATGCACACATATATGAAAATGTAAGAAATAAAAGAAAACACACGTAGCCCCAGGTAAACATGACTTTGGAGAGAGAAAGAAAATGAGCAAAGAAAATCTCTTACCAAAAGGATGCGTCGAAGTTGTCTGGACAGACGGATGGAATTTTCATGTAGCCCCTCCCAGGCTTTGAAAGTTCTTTCCCGATTTTCCACAAAAGTATTCCAGCAATAAAAATAATCTTTAAAAAGAGAGGGGGAAGGGGTAGAAGATAGTTCATTTCCCAAATGAAGAGGAAAGAAAGAAAACTACAGTCCCCTTTCATTCCCGTTTTGCCCCAAAGCCCTGTGCCCGAGCCATTGCTTCTTTCTCTTCAATTCTAGCTGGCAATTTCGGCTCCAAAGGAGAACTGGTACGGTGGGACAGTCGTTCCCCTTGCATTGGCCCCCTTACTGTCCTCAGCCTGAGCTGCCATCCCGAATGAGAGCCGCACCGAGGTGGCGCGGAAAGGTCCCCTTGGCACCTTTGAAGGTCATGATGGTGATCTGGACCCCCGCGCGGTGCAGCCGCCGCAGCCCCTCGGGCTCAGCCTTGTGGCCGTCACAGAAGTAGAGGCGCGCGGTGAAGATCCTCAGACTGAGGTTGGGGTTCCCTCTCAGAAAGTCGACCACGTGCCGGGCACAGTCGTAGCAGGGGCTCCAAGAGGTGAACCAAGTGACACGGTAGCACCGGCCAGGGTCCAGGTCCCAGTCGGAGATGTAGCGGAGGAAGAGCAGTTCCACATGGCACCCGGACTGGGGAGAGAGCAGGGCACTCTGCTGAGGTTTATTTATTTATTTTGTTTTTTTTTAAATTAGTGTATAATTGATCTACAATTTTAATGATGGTTTCACATAAACAACACAGTGGTTTCAGCATTCACCCATATTGTCAAGTCCTCACCCCCTCTACTGCAGTCATTGTCTATCAGGTTATAGAGACATTAATTGTCTTCTCCATGCTGTATTGCCATCCCCGTGACCTACCTATAGTGTGATTATGAATTATAATGCCCCTTAATTCCCTTCTCCCTCCCTCCCCAACCCTTCCCCTTTGGCAACCACTAGTCACTTTTCAGAGTCCAGGAGTCCACTGCTATTTTGTTCCTTCAGTTTTGCTTTGTTGTTATACTCCACAAATGAGTGAAATCATTTGGTACTTGTCTTTCTTTGCCTGGCTTATTTCACTGAGCATAATACCAGCTAGACCCATCCATGTTGTTGTAAATGGGAGGATTTCTTCTCTTTTTATGGTTGAATAATATTCCATTTATGTATATGTACCACCTCTTCTTTATCTAGTCATCATTGATGGACACTTAGGTTGCTTCCATTTCTTGGCTATTGTAAATAGTGCAGTGATAGTAAGCATATCTCTTGGGTTGTTTAAGTAACACATACCAAGTTACAAAATATAAGTAACATCCACCTAAGACATAGGGGTGCATATGTCTTTTTGACTCAGGGATCTTGTTTTCTTTGGGTAAATTCCTAGGAATGGAATTCCTGGGTCAAATGGTATCTCTGCTTTTAGTTTTTTAAGGAACCTCCATATTGCTTTCCACAATGGTTGAACCAATTTACATTCCCACCAACAGTGTAGGAGGGTTCTCCTTTTCCCACAACCTCATCAGCACTTGTTTCTTGTCTTTTGGATATTGGCCATCCTAACTGGTAGAAGGTGATATCTCATTGTGGTTTTAATTTGCATTTCCCTGATGATTAGTAATGTGGAGCATCTTTTCATGTGCCTGTTGGCCATCTGAATTTCTTCTTTGGAGAGGTGTCTGTTCAAATCCTCTGCCCATTTTTTTTAAGGTATTATTGATATACACTCTTATGAAGGATTCACATGAAAAAACAATGTGGTTACTACATTTACCCATATTATTAAGTCCCCACCCATACCCCAATGCAGTCACTGTCCATCAGTGTAATAAGATGTCACAGATTCACTATTTGCCTTCTCTGTGCTACACTGTTTTCCCCGTGATCCCGCACACCATGTGTACTAAATATAATACCCCTGCTGAGGTTTATTGACTTCTACTGCGGACCCCATAGCTTTACAGCCATTCATCCATTTTTCCTCCCCCAGTGATATTTTTGGGGTTTCTGCAGTTTTGTCCTTAGGTTACAGAACGGTTAAGCAGTTGCCCCAAAAAGCACAGAGTAAATGTGAGCCAGAACCCTTTGCACCCTGGGCCCTGTGGGGTGGAGTGGATTTTCAGTGGAATGGAGAGGATGAAATGAGCTGGGTTTGCACCAGGTAGGAGAACACTAAGAAGAGTTAAGTTGTGGTTGTGAAGTTACCTCTTGTGCCTTTGAGAAGGAAAAGGGCTTGGAAGTGCTTATCGCATAACATTGTGGAAATACACTGCACCATGAGGTGGAGGTAGGGAAATTTATAGTTAGAAGGACTGGAAGAGGTAAGAGAGATGGTGAGGCTGGCAGGTGGGTGTGGTGGGACAGGTAATAGGACCGCCAAAAGCAATTAAATAATGTGTCTGCTCATTGCATCACCTCTGTGATTGTAAAGATCGTAACCATGAGAGACATAGCAAGTCCTTAGAACTGTAGAAAAGTCGTTAGTCCCAGCATCTGAAGACCTCAGTTTGATTTTCTGGCATCATTACCCAATGCTGGTGACTCATATGACTTAGACAAGTTACCCAACTCTTGGATCTTCTAATTCCTCCTTGGTAAAATGGGTTGGTGTTGTGAGGATTAAAGGAGAGAAGTAAAGGGCTGGCAGCAGCAAAGCCTTCTAGAGTTAGAATGTGTCATCTCACCAAATAGGAAAGAGGTTAGAATATGAAACAATTGCAGTGAGGTAATTAACACAATACAAATGAAGGCAAAGACAATTGAATAGTAAACAGTAAGCAATGAGCCAGACAATGTCATTCCAGCCATGGGTTCGTGGGTGGAATGTCAAATGTCAAGACCAGATGTCATCTCATGTTAGGAGAGAAGAAATAAAAGCTTCCTTGGCGGAAGCTTATGTACAGTCGTCTCTTGAGAATGTAATTCTCTGATCTTCTAGCTGCTGAGAGGTTGATTTAATTCGCCAACTAATTGAGGCTCCCCTGAGTTTTCTCGGGTTCACCATACTGACTGTACTCACCGGTCTATGATCTATGGTGAACAGGAGGGAATAGAAAGCATTTGGAAAACAGAATTGGGTCATTATTAATTCTTCCCAAATTTTTCTTAATTTTCAAAAATTCTGAAGACATAGTTCATTTTTCACATTTAAAATTTAGCTTGCATGCGCTGCTAATATTCCTGTGCTGTTAGTATTTCCCCAAATCAAAAGGCTCTTACCTTTGATTTCTTCCTTAGTCTCAAAGGTAATTTGGACACTGGGGAAAGGGGAGGAAAGTTTGAGGGCAGCTGTTCCTAGCACTGAAGCAGGGTGCGGCATTAATGTGCCCAGCATGACTGGGGAAGGCACGGAGTGACATCCTTTAGGACATATTACGGTTTCATGGACATGTGAAAAAAAAATAAAAGTTTGAGGAATCTAGTGAAGACATAAATTCAAAGCAGGCTGAACGCAATACCACCATCAGGCGGCTAAAAAGTGCCCCCAGTTTAGCTTTTAACTGCCTGGGAAGCAAATATTAATTGATACCTTGTTTCGAAGGTGACCAAAGTCCAGTGAAAAGGACGTGGCACTATCTCTCCGCTTCACCACGTAGCACAAGTAGGTCTCATGGCGACCCTTAGCCCAGCGGACGTTTTTGAAATGGTAAAGAAACTTCCTCTGCTTCATCAGGAGGCTGTGGATGAGAGGAGGGAGGAATGTGCAGAAAGACAGCTCATTGACTGGTCACCCTGGCTTTCCTTCAGCTTTAAAAAATCTGTAATTACTTGGACCAAACCAGAGAAGATGCTCTTACTTCCTTTGCTGGATACCTGTGAACTACTAAGCTTGAAATCCATTATAAATCCCCTTTCATGCTTATATTCAAGACCAACTGGGACATAGCAAGAACCCCAAAGCTATAGAGGCTCCTTCCCAGCTGTCATCTGGATGCTGGTCACTTGGAGTTACAAACTTGTTCCTTAGTCCCATCATTATGTTTTCTGGTTTCCCCTCTGAACTCAACCTGTGTCCAATACGTACTCTGACTCAACATGGCCCAGTCTTCCTAAACTGCCCTCTCTGCTTGTCCTGCCTCCCCTCTCTTTCCCATCTCAAGGAGCCAGGCTAAAAGCTTGGGATTGTCTTTAATTCTTCTCTTTCGCCACTCATATTTAATTAATGATCACATTTATTGATTCAAACCTCCAAATAGTTCTTGAATTTCTACCTGCTCTATTCTCTGTGCCCCGCTTCAGTCCAAGGCCTCATCTTCTTTCGCCTGATCTGCTCTGGTCTCAGCCTCCAGGCCCTCCAACGTGACATTTCTCTGAGCTGCACCTGCATGATCTCACCAAAACCCAGGTGTGCTCTGTGATTCCCATGCTGGAGAAACCCCTACCAAGTAAGTCTCTTCTGCCCACTAGATAAACTCCAAACTCTTGATTGTGGTACTTAGGCTAGCTTTTCCGTTTGGACATCTGTCTACATTTCAGCCTCATTTCCCACCACTTCAGGGCCCCCAAGCTGCAGAGCCTTGACACTTGTCTCCTTTCCTTCAGCTTTCTCTTCAGCCACGCTGCTGATGACGCACTTCCTCCCACCGAATGCTCCCCTACCTTTTTCCGCTGGGCAAAACTTGCACATCTTTTAAAGCCTGAGCACAGTTTCAACTCTTCTTGTGAGACCATTTTCACCAGCACTATCCCAAATTTCTAGGCAAAACTGAACAATTACTGCAGCAAAAGCCCCTCCTGTACTTTCCTATTGTTCACCATCATATCCCTAGCAAAGCGTTCATACTTTGTTGCCAGTTGATTGTTGACATTTTTCTTCCCAATTAGACTTTCTGTGTTGAGGCAGAAAGTGTTACTTTATGAGTAATATTTTTTAAAGTATAAGAGCAATACTTGACTATTGCCAGCTTGAATACTACAAAAATGTAGAAAGTTTAACATTTTTTAATGTTAAAAATTAGACTATCAGTGCCTAGTAATTAGACATAGTGTCTAATGACAATTATTGTTAAGATTCTTAGGATTTTCTTTCTAGTCTTTCTATAGGCATATATTGGCATGATTTTGATTGTTCTTTTCATATGTAATTTTGTGTTCAGCTGCTTTTTATCCCAGTAGTATAATCTAAATATTATGCTATGTTGTTCACATGCAGAAACTGGTGGCTCTTTGTTTCCAAACCCCAGCACAGTGTCTTGCATGTCATGATTTGTGGAAATAGTCTCTACTAACCCAAGTTTCTTTGCAGTTGTGAACGTTATCACAAGCTATACAGTGTGGTTGATACCAAAGTACTAATAGTGGCCCTCGTCTTGTCTAGAAATGTATTCACCCAATATAGAGATAATGCTGCTGCCTAGTGGTAACGCGCGGAGTTGCAAGGAACGTGCTTTTGTCCCTCTTGTATCAGAAATACATTCAATCCCATTTGTGGAGACAATGCTGCCTCCTAGTGGCATGGGGCAGAAGTGCAAAGAAACTGTAAAAGTTAAAGACCTAGTCAAGGATTTGAATACGGTTTTGCTAACAAGAGAATTGAAACTTTTTCACCTTTTTTTAACTTTTAGGTACAATTTACATACTTCGCTCACTTAAAATGTACAATTTTATGAATACTGGCAGATGTAAACAACCAAAACTGCTATCACAGTCAGGATACAGAACATTTCCAGAGCAACCCCCCTCCCAAGGTTTCCTCATCCACCTTTTCAATTTTTCCCCTCTCTCCAACCACTAATCTGCCTTCTGTAACTACAAATTACTATTCACTTTATATAATTTCATAAAAATCATACATTATCTTTTCCTTTGTGTCTGACTTTCACTTAGGATAATGACCTTGAAATTCATTCATGGTGTTGCATGAAAGCATCATTCCATTGCACGAATACAGCACATTTCATTTATTCATGCACTTGCTGATGGACATTTGGATTGTTTCCCCTTTGGGGTTATCATGAAAAGCTTCTGCGAATGTTCATGTCCTAGCCGTGTGTGGACTTATGAGGCAAATTTATATTTTAATAATTTTATATATGTGATAGGCCCTGAATTTAAAAGTTAAGTACCCAAATGTCAACCCAAATGCTTATTAGGTAGATAAGCAAGGACAAGAACTTTTTATAGCTTTCTCACTTGAAATGTCTCACTTCACAGGAAGTTTATACACTTTAAATCCTGAGACAGAGAACTAGATTTATCACTCGTACACACACTATATCAAACAATATAAAAGTGAACAGTCATTATTTTAGAATTTAAAATGCATATTTATTTGTCAGGAATCCAAAATGGGTGCTAATAAAGATCTAGTAATTAGCTTTAAGATGATAACTTACTGTAATAATCACCATAGCAACATCACCATTACTATAATTATTGTTACATAATTAGCATATACTAGTCTTTAGCATGTATAAGTTGAATACTTAACAGGTGCTTAATAAATACTGAAGAAAAAATTCTCTTCAGGACTCATTAGTTTTAACCAGATCAAGCATTGTCTCTTACCAATATATTCTTTAATATTTAACCTACCCTCCTGGACTGTATGCATGAGAAAGGGTGTGGAGGTGGGGGAAATATAAGAACTATATTAATATATATAAATAAATATATAATATAAAAAATATAAACTATATCATGCACCACAGGGGGTATGGCAGGGACCTCTTTCAAGGAGAAAGAAAACGTGTTCTGGAAGTATAGAAAAAGAGATGACATAGGGGAAGGAATTCAGACAAACTTTCATCTCCTGCCCTACATGAAAAGCCAGCAGTCCTTTGCTATTTCGGTCAGATGTTACCAGTCACGGGGAAGTGAATTGCCTGATTGTGACCTGTTAATTAACTTGATCCACTACTTCCTTTCAACTCAGTTCCCAGTACCCTGTTCTCGTGGTTTCTCTTCTGAATGAAAGACTTTGCAGAGGAAGTTTTTCAGCTGGCAGGCTGCCAGCAGCTGTGCCAGCTGTGCTTCCTGATGCAGAACCCTTGCTGTGTCCCCAGCAATGCAAACCAGAGACAAACGGGTTAAAAATAATTGTGACAAAGTCCTCTCCTGCCTTGTGCTTTATCACTAATGTACTCTGCAGGTATTATTTTCCTTAATGATAATATTTCCCTTTCGCTCCTGTTGAATTTCATCTCTCTTTCTTGTCTTTCTCTGAATTTCAGCTACTGGTTTTACCACCGATTTGCATTTCCTTAAACACATATATCCCACTGGACCCTTTACCGGTGACTTCAAAATCTTATTGTAAACTGAGCAGACACTTGACATTTTTGCCCTCATGAAAACTTTCTTAAGAACACTTAATATACCACTACAATCTTGACTTTGTAAATTCTTTGCAAAAGAATTGAGATAAAGCATATAGATTATGATTGTCATGTATTTGTAGTAGTCATAAAAATAGAAATAGGATAAGTTCTTCATTGTCATAAACACATGTGAAGACATTGTGAAAATCTTAAAGAATCATATGTGAGGAGTAAATTAAGCCATTTTTGAAGAAATGGAGAGACTAGATAAATAGTAAAAAATGCCATTAACTGCTTAACAGTTGGACTTGTAACATTGAAACACTTCCTTGACTGAGTTTTTCTCCTTAAAACAGACATAATCATAGTGACTTTCCAGCAGTTGATTTTAAATATCAGCATAAAAGAATATAATTTCTTAACTATGTAACTAAATTATTTTCCAGAGCATTTATAGTTGAATATTTGCATTATTACAGTTACCACTACTCTTTTTAATACAGTATGGTATTGCTACCTACATTTTAAGTGTCCAAATGTTTGCTGTGTTAATATTACCAACAACTAGTTCGTTCTCACTGCAGGACACGTCTCAGGACAAGGTGCATACAAGTCCTTTTGACTATGGGAAAGAAAAAGAAAATTAGGTGGAGAGGGTGTAAGATCTGAACAGAAGATGAGACAGATTCAGAAAAATAAGTATGCATACTGACCAAGCAGATCTCATGAGTCAGAGAGTGCTAGGAAAGAGAGAATCACCAATCTCATTACTCAACTTGTTCTGAAAGAAAAGTGAGTGCAGCCAGCCCTGAAGAACCTGCTTTACCTGTCCATGGTGGAATCCAGCGTGTCTTTCTTGGCTCCCTGAAAGTCTTAGGTCAAGGAAAGGTGCCTGCCTTGAGCACAGCTGCCTCACTGTCTGGCAATGCAATGGCTCCACACATTCAAATTTGAGCTTTTACCCTTTTGGGCTCCTCCCCCCACTGCATCACCACCACCAGGTACCCCCAACAGCCTTCCTCCTGTTTGGGTCCAGTGAAGATGGGCGGGGTTGTCATAGGCAGAGTCACGTGGGTAAGATGACTGGGGGCCACTCTGCTTAATGTTATAGGTTCCTCTTGGGCTGCATCTCTGAAGATTCAGTCCAGGCTCCACAGGTACCAGAGATCAGGAGGCTGTAGCAGTAGACACTTTGTAAATTGCAATCAGGGTTGCAAATAACATCTGTAATTTAAAAAGCATCATGATAATAGTTATGTTCATTTAAATAGCATCTTCTGTTCCATGAGCTGAAAGCATCTATTACTTTATTTAATTACACAATATCTCAATCTCAGTGGAGACCAGGACTAACTGCTCTTGCTTTGTGGTTGAGTATGTAAACTCAGTCATATAGACTTAGGACATAGAATTTTTGCCTCTCAAACCACTGATTTTTTTTTTGTCTTCCTGATTGCATTATAAGATTGCTAGAAGGCTAGATGATGATTATGCCAAAGAGTAATTTTTGTGGGATATTAATTTGAAATCAGAAGCAGGGTCATCCTAAACAATAAAATGTTTATTTCATAAGAAAGAATCAGCATCTACATGACTGCTTTGAACTTGGAAAACAGGTTGAGCTTTTCAAATAGGAGGCTTAAGTTCCAGTCCTCATACAACATGGTCTGTTAAGGACTTTGCTTCTCCCTCCTGCCTCAGTCCATATGCATTCTCTTTATTCATTCAACAAAAACCTAATACCTACTACATGATAGAAACTGTGCTGGGTGCTGAGGGTACAATGGTGAGCAAAGCAGCTAGGGTCCCTGCTGTCTCCCCACCTCAAGGCTTACTGTCAGTGATCCCCAAATCTATTGCTCCGGCTTGGAACTCTCCCTTGAACTTAAGGCAAATGTGTCCAACTTCCACCTCAGCATCTCCACCTGGATGTCTGATGGGCATCTCAAAAATGGCTAAA
Source organism: Smutsia gigantea (assembly GCA_032199065.1). Taxonomy (NCBI): domain Eukaryota; kingdom Metazoa; phylum Chordata; class Mammalia; order Pholidota; family Manidae; genus Smutsia; species Smutsia gigantea. Next base: position 112,455 of record JAVSCE010019995.1, on the reverse strand, counting down.
ACCGAGCACCTGTTTCCTCTCCCAACACATGACCAACCTGCTTTCTTGCCATCTGCCCTGGCACAATGGCAATGTCATCCTGCCTGTTGCTCAAAACCAATATGACAGTCTTCCTTGAGCGCTCTCTTCCTTTTTAAATCCCCTGCCCGATCCCTGAGTAAACCCTGTTCATTCCACTTACTGAATACAACCAGGAACTGATCGCTGGTCAGCACCTCCAGGCCCGGGCCGCCTGGATTACTGCAGTCAGCTTCCCAGCTGGCCTTCCTGCCTCCATCCTTCTTCACTTAGTCTATTCCCCACTCAGCTGTCACAGCAACCCTCCCCAAGCATTTTAGGCCTTGTCACTCCTCTGTCAAAACTCCATGGCTCTTCTTCCTCTCACCGACAGCCAACACCCGTACCAGGCTCACAAGACCCTCTACCGTCTGCCCCTGCTTTACCTCTCTGACCTCCTCACCTTCGACTCTTCCCCTTGCCTATGCAAAGAATCCTCGTGCCTGCCTCTGCCTGGAATGCTCATTCCCTGTGTAATGTTATGGCTTGGATCCTTATTTATTTTGTCTTTACTCAAGCACTCCCTTGTAGTTGAGGCTTTTCCCAGTAACAATATCTAAAATTTCCACTGCACCCACCATTCTGACGTTTCCTTTCCCCTTTCCCTAATTTATATTTCTCTTTAATACTTATCTCTTAAAATACACTGCTATGTTCCTCATCGAGTGTTAGGTCTATGAGAGAAGGTATTTTTGTCTTCCCCCCGGTAATATCCCTTGTACAATGTTGGAGTTAATAATAGAGTGAACATTGTTGAATGAATCAATAAGACCCTCATGGAACTTAAACTCACATGGGAAAGACACGAATCAAGTAACGGAGCATGTTAATATATAGTTAAGACTGTGATGTTTGCCATGAAAGAAAAGTACACGTCACATAGAGAGACCTCTCCGGCCTATGGATCAGCAAAAGCACTCCTGTTGGGCGATGGTAATAGACAACCTCTTAGCTCCCTCCTCCAAGATTCCTTGATTAGTTTATGGAAGAAAGGAAGGATTTTTTGCTTCCTCTTAACATTCCATGTCCTGACTCAAACTTTCTAATCACACCCTTTTTAAACTGTAGCAGTTTAGACTTCCCTATTTTTCCTATCCTTTCTTTCCTCACCCCATCAATCCTAGGATATGAAGGGCAATTTCTGAAGTGGTTTAATTTGAATTGCAGCTAATAGTGCTTATATGGTTAGGATTGTGTGAAGCACTTTAAATACAAAGGAATCATACATATTTAGGAGAGCTGCTGGTGGGGACAGCGTCTCTGGTATGCCCCAGAGTTCTGCTCACAGTCACTGATTCTCTGGATTGCAAATTCTTTGCCCCCTTTGGGTCCCCAGACCAGGATGGCATGATGCTACCTCGCTCTGCAGGACTCTGGGAGGAAGTGGATTTAGGGCGGGCAAACCCCACATCTCTTTACAATGCTATTGCTCACTGTCCTCCAGTATAGCCACACCACATTGTAATGGTACAGAAAAGTTTACTGAAGTGTTGGGGAAACTAAGAGGAATAATTCCTGTGAGAGAAGTCATATAAATTAGTAGGTTAATTATGGCTTTTTTGTAGTTTAAGAAAAAATTTCCCAAGAATTAAATTCTTCATAGGAGCTCTTCTCCTAACCACATCCCGTTCCTAGTTCTCCAGTCCAGTCCTCTTTGTTATAAACCTTCTTCTTTTAACTTCTCTCCATAGGACACTCTACCTTCGGTTGTCAGGTTATTTTTACCCAAGAATCCATGCTTCCTCTTTAGACATTCATAACTCTAAGACTTCTGAAAAGATTCGTCAGGGCACCAGAAAGTCAGTAGAGGGTGGTCACCATTGGCGCTGTGAATTTCGCAGGACAGATGGGTGGGGGAGGAGGGAAGGAGGCTCCAGGATCTCTGCAGATGCCTCCATGGGTGTGGGCATGTGCAACCCAATCTCTTTAAGTTGTGTGCTTGGATGTGAGCTGGGCCTTTACCATATTTTCATCCAGCTGTCCAGAGAATAACACACACACACAAATATACACATATACACACCCTCACACACATCCTTCCAAAAGATAAATATTAATTTGTGGAGATGGCAACCTCTCTACATGCAAAAAATAGAAATTTCCCAGCTGCCTCAGCAAGAAGGCCCTTCACTGACATTGCAGCTTGTACATCACATGAATCTACAAAACTGTATTCGTTCCTTTTGTAGCTTCCGTTCTCAAATGATGCCTCTTTGTTCCAGCCAGAAATAAATAAGCTAGCCCATTGCTGACCCACAGGCTTCTTTGTTTGGTTTTAGTTTCTTTTTTTTTTGTATTCTAACCATTTTTTTTAAATAATTTATTTTGGTATCATTAATCTATAATTACATGTGCAATATTATGGTTATTAAACTACCCCCTTCATCAGGTCTCCCCCACCAACCCCATTACAGTCACTGTCCATCAGCGTAGTGAGATGCCATAGAGTCACTACTTGTCTTCTCTGAGTTGTACAGCCCTCCCCGCATACCTCCCTACATTATGTCTGCTAATCGTAATGCCCCTTTTCCCCTCTTATCCCTCCCTTCCCACCCATCCTCCCCAGTCCCTTTCCCTTTGGTAACTGTTAGTGCATTCTTGGATTCTGTGAGTCTGCTGCTGTTTTGTTCTTTCCGTTTTTTTCTTTGCTTTTATAGTCCACATATGAATGAAATCATTTGATACTTGTCTTTTTCGGCTTGGCTTATTTCACTGAGCATAATACCTTCTAGCTCCATCCATGTTGTTGCAAATGGTAGGATTTGTTTTCTTCTTATGGATGAATAATATTCCCTGTGTATATGTACCACCTCTTCTTTATCCATTCATCTTCTGATGGACACTTAGGTTGCTTCCATTTCTTGGCTATTGTAAATAGTGCTGCGATAAACATAGGGGTGCATCTGTCTTTTTCAAACTGGGCTGCTGCATTCTTAGGGTAAATTCCTAGGAGTGGAATTCCCGGGTCAAATGGTATTTCTATTTGTATTCTAACCATTTTTAAGTGTATGAGTTAGCGGCATTAATTACATTCACAATGTTGTGCAACCATCACCATTATCTGTTTCCAAAACCTTTTCCTCACCCCTTCCAAAGAAGCCCTATATCCATTAAGCAATAATTCACCATTTCCCCTTCTCCCAGGCCCTATGTGACCTCTAATGCCTTTCTGTCTCTATGAATTTGCCTTTTCTTGATATTTCATATAAGTGGAAACATTTGTCCTTTTGTGTCTAGCTTGTATCACTTTATATGTTTTCGAGATTCATCCATGTTCTGACATACATCATTCATTCCTTTTTATGGTTGGATAATGATCCATTGTATGTATACACCACGTTTTATTTATCCATTGCTCTGTGGATGGACATGTGGTTTGCTTCCACCTTTGCTTATTGTGAATGACATTGCAATAAAGATGTGCGTACAAGTATCTGAGTCCCTGTTTTCAAGACTTGAAGTGGAATCATGTGCCTCTTAGTGGCAGACTCCTTTAAACACACACATACACGTATACATTCTGGTTGAAACTATGAAATTCTGGCTCAGTAGCTTCTCAGATAAGGGCCCTCCTTTCTGTTCAGCTCTGGCTAGGGAGAGAGTCCATTTTTTCCATTCACAAACGTATCCTCTAACAAGCCCAGACAAGAGCTGGGAAGTAGAAAATTCACAAACGTATCCTCTAACAAGCCCAGACAATAGCTGGGATTGAGATTTGAAATGAAGTCAGCCTTACTTCACAGCCCACAAAATACTGTCATGCTGTTAAAAGCAATCCTGTAGATCTTAATCAGGTTGGCCATACCAATTTAGAAATCTTCATCAGAGCTATAGAGTATTTTTTCCCCATATCATTTAGTATTGGGTTTGGCTCCATATGTCAGGCAAACTCAGTAAATTATGTATGTGACATATAATTTCTCTTCCACATAAAAAATGTAGACAGTTGGCCTAGTAAGTAATTAAATATAAATCTAATTGAGACGTGGACCTTGGAACTCTATTTTGTCAAAAGAGTATGTGTTTGGGAACCCTTCTACACTGTTGGTGGGAATGTAAATTGGTGCAGCCACCAATTTACTACTGTGGAAAGCAGTATGGAAGTTCCTCAAAAAACTAAATATAGAAATACCATACAATCCAGTAATTCCACTTCTAGGAATTTACCTAAAGAAAAAAAATCCCTGATTCAAAAAGATATATGCACCCCTATGTTTATTGTGACATTATTTATAATAGCCAAAATCTGGAAGCAACCAAAGTGTCAGTCAATAGATGAATGGATAAAGAAGAGGTGGTACATATTCACAAAGGAATATTATTCAGCCATAAAAAAGAAAGAAATCCTGCCATTTGTGACAACATGGATGGATCTAGAGGATAATATGTGAAGTGAAGTAAGCCAGGCAGAGAAAGATAAATACCATATGATTTTACTTGTTTGTGGAATATAAATACAAAGCAAAACAGATAGAACAAAACAGCACTAGACTCACAGACGCTGAGAACTGACTGGTGGATACCATGGGGGAGGGGTTAGGGTGGTGGGGGGATAAAGGCGCACAAAAATTCTCAATCATAATAAAAGTTGGTCACAGGGACGGTAGTACAGCATGGAGGATATAGCCAATGATTCTATAACATCTTCCTATGTTGACAGATAGTAGCTGCACTAGTCAGATGAGGATTTAATAATATGGGTAACTGTTGAATCAATATGTTGTATATTTGAAACCAATGTAAGATTATATATCAATGATATTTCAATTTAAAAAAAGGAGACAGTATGTGTTCATCACATTTTTAGCCAGGATGTGTTTCTCACCTCTCAGTTCAATGATAGGACATTAGTCTCAGCCAAGCACCAAAGAAAAATCAAATGCATATTGGCAAACACACAAGACCAGGCAGTGTGAGATTCTAGAAAGGTGGCTATTGAGTCAATTCCTCCAAACTGGTTTCTAAAGAATTATCTGTAGATATTTTATAAAATACATTTGATAAGGTGCTGGCAAAATCTAATAAATACAACATAAAATACTCAATGACTATTCCTGTAAAATAGCATTTTCTGTTTGAAAATCTTCCTTTTTTAGTACATGTATATGTATTATAAAGAAGATTCTCATCAACATATATAAATGTTTTAGATATTTGGTACTTGAAAATGAAGGATATGGAGGGAAAAAAATTGGGTGTCTGTTTTGGTGTTCTCCCCCTGTGTGAGAAATTTAAAAAATGCTTCTGTAAGTAATATATGAACACCATCTTTGAAAACTGAAATTCATTCATTTGGTTAACATTTATTGCAGGCCTATGAGAAACGTAAGAGAAAATGCAAGGCTGAGTTTTGAAGGGGAACAATGATGTACATTATTGTTCTTCAAGGAATTTGTAATTTCATCTAAGTAACTAAATGACAATATAAAATAACTAAATATCAGTAAAAGACCAGGCTAAAAATTACAGAGTCGTAGCATCTCAAAGTTGAAGGAATCTCAGTGTCCATCTAGCCCTATGCTTGTCAGAATGGGATATGCATGTGTAGAGATACCCCTAAATCTGGGTGCATAACCATATACCAGGGAGTAGTTAAGACAAACATATCATGCTATCCTAGAACATGAATGGTTTTCAAAGATTAGGGGAAAACAGTATTTTTATTTTAAAAGTTAAAGTAGAATATAATATGCCCATTCACTTTCCTTATGTTTATTATTTTTCTCTGCTATCCTCTCTCACCCTGGTGTAAAACTTCTTGTAAAAGACTTCATGATGTGCAAGATTTCAGTGACTTAATGCTCCCTTGTATGTAGAGTTAGCCCACATCTGGCAGGCCCACAAGTATGCTTGCTAATATAGTATCACGTAAGTGTTAAAGATGAAACATCAATTCCAGGGAAATTTCGGCCTAACATGGATTGTTGGGAATTATATCCTCAGATGCACAGCATCTCTTATTTTAGTCTTTTATAGGACAGTTTAATGGGGGAAAAAACATTTGAGAAACAATGATTCTTTAATTCTCTGTAGAAAGCGTGAATCCTTGCTAAGACATCCCAAACAGAAGTCTCAACCACCTTTTGTCATCTTAGCAACGGGACATGTGTCACTCACTTATGCCGTGAATTCAGATAGCTATTGTGTGAATTTGAAAGCATGGTATTTGGAATATGTAGAACATGCTTGATGAAATTTTGCACCCTCTTTCCAGGGAATGGCGACAACATGAGCAAAGGGAATACCGTGTGGCTGTACTTCGTACATTTTGGCAACAATGAGCAGCTTAGGTTGGTTTGAGTGATGGCTCATAACAGAACAATGATGACAGATAGCATTGAGATGTTATTATTCATATTTCATATAAGTTTCTTAAGGAAAACTTTCTAACAAAGTCCAGAGTAAAATAACTTGTAATGGCTATTAAAAAAAGTTACTAAAACCTCAAATTTGTCTAGTATAAGAAAATAACATTATTTCAAAGAAAGCCATGTTCCACGTTCACTTGTCTTCTTTCAAAGGGAAGTTACATGTCTTATATATTGCAATAGCATTTTTCATTCCTAGGGAGTTAGAGTTAGTGAGATGTAAAAAACAATCTTTGTGGAGTTCTATTCATCTATTTTTAAAAGTTATTTTTCCTTACTAAATACCCTCTCCCCTCACCAGCTTCTCTTGAAAAACCACAGGAGAACGTGGTTAGCTTATTTTTGACAAGAATAGCATGACTTGGAAATTGTGCCTCCATTGGCTGAGTGAGTTGAGTCTTGGACATCTGGACTTCACCACTGTTAATTTTTATCATGAGAAGTGCGAAGTGGGGTTTCATTATGGCCAGGCTGTGAGGCCAGCAGGCCCCCCTGGGAATTCTCCAGGGCATACATTCCTGTGTCTGAGAGCCAAGGTGCTCAGATAATAATTCTCCAGGCTGCTATTTTGGGGCACCAGGTAGATTGTTCAATATGATACTTGTTGTTTTTGAAAGAGCCCAAAAAGGGTCGTGTGGGTGAAAGTGTGGTTTTTGGAGTGCTTCAACTTCTGCATTTCCCAATTTTTGTTTTTCTCAGTTTACTGCCAGACATATTACTGAATTTCTCTGGGGATATGAAGAAGTTGAGGGACAGAACTTTCAACATATACAGGAATTACTCACTCACCTTCTGCTGTGCAGCTGCCTCATGGAGGTTGAGAGAACAAATAAACAAGTATTCATCAAAAGCCTAGGGCTGGGCAAAGGGCTGAAGGGTTCTTTTTGATGGGAAGATTAACTAAAGAAGCTTCACTGATCATGTGAGTAATAGTATACAGCAGTGAGAAGGGTTCAGGTTTGTAATCAAGCATATAAAGACTTGAATTCTGTCTCCGCCATTTCCTAGCAAAGTCTTTGAGTGTGTTGCCTCATCTAATGTTTCAGTTTCCCCATGTACAAAACCTGAACAAATATTAGTATAAAAAACTAACCTTTATGGTGAATGCTCTTACTTTATGTCAGGTCCTGTGCTAAGCATGTTGCATACATTATCTCATTGAAATCCAAACTGGGACTATTATCCCAGTTTCAGACATGAACACTGAGGCTCAGAGATTGGAAGCAACTATCTTGCAGGATTGTTAAAGATTAATGTCAACAAGTGACCGAGCATGTTACCTAGTACATGGAAGAAACTCCATAAAGAACGACGGTTTTTATAAACTAGTATCACAATAGCTGATATATTTAGAAGACCAGATACTTCAAAAATAGAAATTGTGATTATTAAGCTATCTAATCTCCTGGTTCACAAGTTTTCTGATTAGTAATAAGATGTGCATGAGCAGTTTTGAGGTTCTCACACTTCAGTGTGAGTGAGTGTATGAAACTGAAGATTCCAGTGTTTAATCCCTACAGATTTTGATTCAGTAAGTCTGTTGTACATCCCAGGATTCTACTTTTTTGACAAACACCCATTAATTCCAAAGCAGGTGGTCAGTTTGGAACTTAAGTTTGATAAATATTGGCCTAGAAGACCTCAAGAGTCTTTCCAAGCTCTAAAATAATATGTTTGTATGATTTCATATACTTTTGAAAAATTGATGTGTGTATAAATTGCTTAGTTACTTTTTAACCAGCTGAAATGCCAGGGAAAATTAGAGATGCTCCAAATAACATTGAGATTTGTTTTCTTTTGTGGGTAGCTGCATTCTGAACACCAAATTCCACATGGGTTGTGCAGTGATTTAATAAGAGGAATGATATGATTCCCATGACTTGTAGGGATAATCCCCTTTTTAAAAAAATTAAAACAGCAAGATGCTCTTTTATTATATCACATAAGCAAAGATTTAAAAAACTGTGAGTACCTAGAATTGATGTAGGTGTGAAGAAACAGGCTTTCTTACAAACTGTTGATGGAAATATAAATAGGTACAACATAACTACAGATAACTTATCACATATATACCAAGCCCTTAAAATATACCCTTTGCCCCAGCAACTGTACTCCTAGGAATTTACTCTAGGAAATAATTAGACAAATATACAAAGGTATATCCAAACATGTTCATAAAGCCTCATTTATAAAAATAAAAAATTACAAACTTCTCTTTAATGACCAATTTTATTTTTTTAAATGGTTGTACTGGAGGTTGTTAGGCATCAACCTTGGACCTATTATTTTCATCTTTGCTTTTTTCAATATGGCTATTTACAAGTACACAAAAATGTTTAGACTAATTTATTTAAACACATGCCTACTCACATATAATTTTTATAACAATAATATGATAGCACGTGCTTTAACATTTAATGCATTGCTTTTTTCCTTTACTTTTGAGTTTTCTTCCCTCAATCCATTTTCCTCCTTTTTCCACCTATTGCAGTATCCTCTCTATATATCCGAGTTCAAGTGTGTATCCCAGATATATCCTTGAATTATGTCTTGCTGTATTTTTCTCCACACTTACTTTTTTTCTACACTGACACAAATGTACACACAGAGTGTTATTTTATGGCTTTACTATCATCGAATCATAAATACATTCTTGCATCCTGCTTTTTTTTATTAAGGTATCACTGATAATACAACCATGTTATCAATTCCCCTCCACACCTCCACACCCCATTGACGTCACCGTCCATCAGTGTAGTAAGATGTGCCCCAGAGTCCCTATTTGTCTTCTCTGAGCTACACTGTCTTCTCTGGGACGCACACACACCATGTGCATCAATCATGATACTCACAATCCCCTTCTCCCTCCCTCTCCACCCACCCTCTCCACCTTTCCCCTTTGGTAACCACTAGTCCCTTCTTGGAGTCTGTGAGTCTGCTGCTGTTTTGTTCCTGCAGTTTTGCTTCATTGTTATACTCCACAAATGAGGGAAATCATTTGCTACTTGTCTTTCTCCGCCTGGCTTATTTAACTGAGCATACCTCCAGCTACATCCATGTTGTTGCAAATGGTAGGATTTGTTTTCTTCTTATGGTTGAATAATAAGATTAATAATAATAATAACAATCTTCTTTATCCATTCATCTACTGATGGACACTTAGGTTGCTTCCGTATTTTGTCTATTGTAAATAGTGCTGCGATAAACATAGGGGTGCATATGTCTTTTTGAATCAGGAATCTTGTTTTCTTTGGGTAAATTCCTAGGAGTGGAATTCCTAGGTCAAATGGTATTTCTGTTTTTAGTTTTCTGAGGAGCCTCCATATTGCTTTCCACAATGGTTGAACTAATTTACATTCCCACCAGCAGTGTAGGAGGGTTCCCCTTTCTCCACATCCTCACCAACATTTGTGGTGGTTTGTGTTTTGGATGTTGGCCAACCTAACTGGTGTGAGGTGATATCTCACTGTGGTTTTAATGTGCATTTCCCTGATGATTAGTGATGTGGAGCATCTTTTCATATGCCTGTTGGCCATCTGAATGTCTTCTTTGGAGAAGTGTCTGTTCATATCCTCCACCCATTTTTTAACTGAGTTATTTGCTTTTTGGGTGTTGAGGTGTGTGAGTTCTTTGTATATTTTGGATGTTAACACCTTATCGGATATGTCCTTTATGAATACATTCTCCTATACTGTAGGATGCCTTTTTGTTCTACTAATGTTGTCCTTTGCTGTACAGAAGCTTTTTAGCTTGATGTAGTGCCAGGTGTTCATTTTTGCTTTTGTTTCCCTTGCTCGAGGAGATGTGTTCAGGAAAAAGTTATATTCAAGAGATTTTTGCCTATGTTTTCTTCTAAGAGTTATATGGTTTCATGACTTACATTCAGGTCTTTGATCCATTTTGAGTTTACTTTTGTGTATAGGGTTAGACAATAATCCAGTTTCATTCTCTTACATGTAGCTGTCCAGTTTTGCCAACACCAGCTGTTGAAGAGGCTGTCATTTCCCCTTTGTATATTCATGGCTCCTTTATCATATATTAATTGACCATATATGCTTGGGTTTATATCTGGGCTCTCTGTTCTTTTCCATTGATCTATGGGTCTGTTCTTGTGCTAGTACCAAATTGTCTTGATTACTGTGGCTTTGTAGTAGAACTTGAAGTCGAAGAGCTTTATTTTTCCTTCTCACGATTGCTTTGACTATTTGGGGTCTTTTGTGGTTCCATATGAATTTTAGAACTATTTGCTCTAGTTTGTTGAAGAATGTCATTTGTATTTTGATAGGGATTGTCTTGAATCTGTAGATTGCTTTAGGCAGGATGGCCATTTTGACAATATTAATTCTTCCTATATGTGAGCATAGGATGTATTTCCATATATTAGACCCCATCCACAGGTTCCATATCTTCTTTAATTTCTCTCATGTGTGTCTTGTAGTTTTCAGGGTATATAGGTCTTTCACTTCCTTGGTTAGGTTTAATCCTAGGTATTTTATTCTTTTTCATGCAATTGCAAATAGAATTGTTTTCCTGATTTCTCTTTCTGCTAGTTCATCGTTAGTATATAGGAGTGCAACAGATTTCTGTGTATTAATTTTGTATCCTGCAACTTTGCTAAATTCAGCTATTAGTTCTAGTAGTTTTAGGGTGGATTCTTCAGGGTTTTTTATGTACAATATCATGTCATCTGCAAACAATGACAGTTTAACTTTTTCCTTACCAATCTGGATGCCTTTTATTTCTTTGTGTTGTCTGATTGCCATGGCTAGGACCTACTGATAGGGATAATCTTGACAAAAAATAGCTCTAAAGTGGATAAGGGACAGTTGCTAAAGAAAGCATAGCATCATTAGATATATGTTATCTATAGAATTGGCATTCTTCACTCTACTTCTGTCTAAATAGTCCCTAACAGTCATTGGAATCAGCTCACCCTCTGTTCAAGTAAGGTCTGGCACCATATCAGCAAATTCTTTCTTTGTTGTTGTTTTTATTTAGGGTCTGTTCTAATCATTGCCTTTCTCAACCATCAGTCCATGACTACCAATCAAATAACAGCCCCTCTTGATTTCATTAAATTCCATATCCTGATGAGATTTGAGAAACAACTATTTGCTATCAGCCCCTCCAAATTCTTTAGTACACACTTGGGCCTGGTGTCCTTCTCTCCCATGGTCCCCACGTCTTTCCTCTTTCCCCACCCATCCATGCATTAGCCAGAAGTACCGACAAGGACCTCATCACTTTGTTACCAGAGGGGGACAGAATCAGCTACCTCAGCACAATCAGAAAAAAACCCCACTAACCATTCAGTACACTCAACACTTCAGTTAATTATTTGGCATGGTCCTGCTTCCCACACATCCTGGTTACTTCAGACCCCATCCGCAGGTTCCTTAAAGAGGTACAGCATAAGAAGTAATATCAAAGTTCTCCCTATTGAGACAATTATCCTGGATATGCTCCATAATTAATTATTTATGTCCCTTCAGATAATCTTAAAAATTACAATTATAGCAGACACAAGGCCACATACTGGATAATCTCATATATATGAAAAACCCAGAATAGGAAAATCCAGGGAGGCAGAAAGCAGACTGCTGGTTGGTTGGCAGCTGGGGAGAGAGGGATTGGAAATGACCTCTTAATGGACATGATAAAAAAGCTTTGGAAGTAGATTAAATGTCTGTACTGAATGTCACTGGATTGTCCACATTACCATGGTTCTCCTATGTCATATGAATTTCACCTTAAGAAAAAAAATTACTGGTTAATTCAAAGACTTCAAGGAACTGAACAGCCAGAAGGCTGACAGTGATGAGTGGGTATTCCCTCTCCATGCATGCTGTTGGCTATCACCGTGTAAGCGGAGGAGAAAGTTCATACGCAAGGCAAGCAAAGGTCATACATGCCCTGTGGCAGAGGAGAAGACAGAATAGAGATAGGAATGGGAGGAAAGAACTCAGATATAAATGGGAAGTTCACCTGACCAAAACTTAGGGAGCAGGGGCTTAGGGGCCTGTGGACAGGACTGTATGAAATTAAAGGCCTCTCTGTCCCTAACAGGAGGAAACACAATAAATTTGTGGTATAAATTAAAGCATTACTTTATCAAAAAGAAAACAAGAAAATATATGCCAGTGTAGGAGGCAAGATTGTCCTTTAAAATAGAAAGAAGTGAGTTGAGGAATAAAGAAGTGCCTCTCATCTCCTTGAGGGAAGAGCCCATGCCTTACCCAACTCTGTGTGCCCAGCACTGTGTCAGGTACAGGGAGGGAGTCAATAGGGCCTCCTCTCTTCTTCCAATTCATTTACTGTTACAAGGGTCCTAAGCATTCATTATCCTTGAGCTCTCCTTTTACCCTTGAAGAAACTGAGGCCCAGAAGGGTTAAGATCACAGTGGTGGAGTCAGGATTGGTACACATGTAGTCTAGATCTATGCTTTGAAATATTTGCTGTATTTCCTAAAGGAATCAAAGAACCATTGATTAAATGAGTAGACAGCAAACACTAATTCTCTATCCTGAGAAGAAGAAAACTGAGCATCTCTGGCATTTCCCATGTACTTAATTCTGGCCAGATTCATAACTCTCAACGGCTGGCTGTCCCAACAGAACTTGGAAGAAGCAGAGTTCCTGGGTAGTCCATGCAGTGTGTGAAAGCAGAAGAGATGCCAGCAGTCAGCCCCAACTTTGAATAAGGGAGCGTGTACCACATGCCTCAGCTGGTTGGCAGAAAGCATCCTGCATCCTGTGATAAATGAGAAAACGAGCAGGACGGTACCCTCTAGTTCTAGTCTCCAAAACAAATAGAACCTTCCGTTGTTCCTGTCAATCACAATGAACAGGATGATGTAAACACATGTCATTATACCTAGAACCAGTTTGATTTGGGGTGTAGATGCTCTGTGCATAGAGGATAAAATATTTTTCAGTTGCTATGTGGCAAAAGAGAAATTATTCAAGCTAGTTTCTCTTAATAACCAATGAAGGAGCTGTAATTTTTTGAAGTAATTTTTGTTTTCCCCATCTATTGATTTTGATATTAATATTAAACATTTTCCATAAACTTAGTTGTCTTAATATTATTTTATTTCCTTTCCCTCCCAAATCTCATCCATTTTCAAGAATGAATGGGTATGTGGAAGTCTTTTAAACAAATGGAAGAAATGTGTGTTTCTGTATAGTTTTCATTACCTTTCATTGTAACTCCTTGTGTTTGACCATTTGGGGCAGAACAACCCATTAGGAAATAGTATATAATGATGCAATTGCTCCCTCAACACCTGTCAATCCATTAGGGATCACTCAGTTATTTTCCATTAAATTATTTCTTTATACTAGCTCAAGACTCATCTGTTACCTTTTTTAGGGGCTTAGGAAAGGAGGTGAATCTCATGCAAATTGATGAGATCATCCTCAATTGTGTCCTTATGGATCATTAGGTAAATTTAATGTACCCCATAAAGCTACATGGTACAGATGGCTAGGTAAACACACAGGAGAAAGGAAAAGGAAGAGGAAAGAGAAAAGTACCAGAGAGAGAGAGAGAAGAAAGCTGCAGGACCCCTGGGTAAGAAAAAAGTAGAGCTTTAACTGAAAGTGATTGGACAAATTGAAAAAAAAAAACCCAAACCATTATCAGGTATTTTTTTTTAAACTGAGGGTTTGAGGTGAAGTGAGGCTCAATTTGTCAACAGGAAGCTATGGGCTTTGCACCTCTATTTATATAAACAACATTTGCTTTTTCCATCTCAGGCTCTGCCCAGAAGTTGTCTGATTGCTGCTTCTGGCTTTGCTTGACTGGTTTTTAGAAAAAAAGCTGTGGCCACCTGTCCCTCTCACCACCATAGAAAAGCTCAACTAGTCACTTTCCCTTATGTTTGCTGGGTGAGAAGGCTAAAAGGTAAAAGGATTTCAATTTTTATTGCACTGTTGCATTTTTCACCAAATCTTTGCCTCCCTGAGCTGACAAAACTGTAAGAACAGCCCTGCCTCTCCTCCACTACACCCCTGACATCCCTCCAATCTACCCTGTAAGATTCCAGATCCCTCAGGACCTCTTTACCACACTTTGAAAATCCCCTTCAGGCTCCCAGATTTGTGGGGCCTCATCTTCCAGCCTCCTGGCTTGCTCTGATGTCACCCTGTCATCACTTTTCCCATGTCTTTATCCGTCCTGTCTGGTGTTCTTCTCTTTTCTTTTCCATTTCTTCTCAGATTTCTTTCTTCAGTGTGTTAGGCTGCTTCAGGACAGAAGGGAGGGCAATCTTAGAACCTGCAAGTTGCTTGTACCTTCTGACCAGGTGTAAAGCGTTTGGTTAAACACTCGACTTTGGCCACAAACACCCTGAAGCAGAGGAAGGAGGCGCCTGTGGCTGGCAACACAGACGGCTTGATGTCATCACAAGTTAAGGCCCAGAAGTGGGGAGACCAGCTGAGGTTTGTACCATCTGCTGATGACTCAAAAGAATACTCAGAGAAAGTGTGCAGGAAGCTATATTTAGAGTATAGTGCACACTTGAATTTTCAGAACTTATTAGATCAAGGAGAAAGAATCTTCAATCATAAGTATGAAATAGGGAAAAAGTGAGGATCTCAGCACGATGAACTTAGTTTTGGAAGTTAATTGGTACACAGATGAGTCTGCTATCTCTTCAAAGTACCGGGAAGGCATGGATCTCAAATGCTAGCTGACAATACTTTTGCCAGATCCTTTCGTCCTCACATTAGAGAGCTATTGTTTTGGTTCAAATAATTGTTTTTCATCAAAATGTAAGTTCCTTGCTTAAGAAGGTGGTCATTTGTGTTCACCAAGAAATGGGTAATATTAATACCATAAAGAGTCAAAGGCTTTCAAATCCTTTCACGGGAGGAACAAGGAAAGAAAACTAGAACATCAGGGACCTGAAATGGGATGAGGTGCATGGAGTCCTGCCAACAGAGAGGAGAATGCAGGGGGGAAGACCTGCGGCAAGAACAAACTGTGACCTGGAACCATTCTGAGGGGAAAGTTAGGAGGGAAAATGAGACTGTAGGGATGAGGAAAGGATGGAAAACAAGTTAGAAATGTTACATATCAAGAACTATGTTACATATAAACATGTACTAAATGTTACATACCAAGCTAGAAATGTTACACATCAAGACATAATCAAATGTTTACATATCAATAACTATTTTAAAAAATGTGCAGAGCAGAACAATGGGAAGTAGCAAAACAAGGGAATTGGATCATGCAAAAGAGAAGTGAGCATAAGGCCCCAAATCAGGCTACATCAGAATCCATTCACACAGTAATCTCTCTAGATTTTGGTAAATGGTGAGGATGATAGAAATAGCAACAACTCAAGGAAACTCAGACCCATGACTTGGCTTCACATTAAGTTGTCTGATTTGTGGCGGTGGGCCACCCTTAATGCTACTATGAATACGTAACTCAACGAGACTTCCTTTCCAGCCCTAGCTGCTGATAGGACAACTACATGAGAAGTTGAACAAGGACTCTGAGTCCAAGGTCTATCCCTGGAGTACTTGTCGCTTTAACCTCAGCCTCTGAGCTTAGCAGGAGGTTTTTCTGGTCTTTATATATTGCTGGTAGGGTTGTATAACTCCTGGCTCTGGAGAATTTTCCAGGAGTGGAAAAAATTACCATGATCCCTCTCATAAAGAAGACCTGACAGGCAAATATTAAGACAGTCGAGCAAAACAGTTAAAAAAAAGAGTAGAGGATTATCATGATGAATGGCAAGTTAATTTAGGAAACTCTTGACAAGAAAAATAATTGAAGCTCTATGGCCAGCCAAAATAGACAGTGATACCTTCTTCCACTCTAAGATCTATTTGAGACAAATTCAATAGTAAATATTATTACCTACAGTTTATTTTCCCTTGAAACTATATATGGAATATTTGTATATAAGCCACTTGGTTATCAGTTATCTACTATGTCTATAATATTGGGAAGCAGCAAAACCATGCAGTAATATGGACTTTGTACTTTAAGTGCTGAAAAATGAGATAAATGTTATCATTCTGGGTGAAAAATGAAGGAATGGAGCAAAAGCTAGACATTGAAAAGGGATTGGTTTAAGAAACACTACTGTCTATGGGTTAGCTGATGATGGTTGGACAAGGAGTTCCGTTTTCTTAGGGCATTGTTTTCCTCCCACCCACACATTCTTTCTTCTTTTCTCTTTCTTGATGATCACAGACCACTGGGTCTCTGCAAATTCACATTTTCACAGGGAGGAAGTTGGAAGTAGTTGGAGCGACGGAGTCGCCTAGGGGGTAGACCAGCCATCTGACGGCAAAGTTCATCTAGAAGAGAAGCAGAGCATCATAGGATGAGAACACAGGTATACAAGGGCTTGTGTTTTAAAAGAAGATTGCAGTGTGGTGTAGTGAATAGGTAGAGGAGAAGTAGATCTGGGTCAGAATCCTAGTTCTGGTTACTTACCACTTACTAGAAAGTTTCTTAACTTTCCTGGGCCTCACTACCCCTTTCTGTAAAATAAGTATCAAAATACCTGCCTCAGTGAACGTACTGTGACTATTAGAGTGACAGAGTGTATGAGAGAGCCCAGCACAGGTGGGCGGCAGGTTTTAGATTCCTTCACATACCTAGCTCCTGATTATTCTAGTGCTGGACTTACTAATTAGCAAAAACATGAGGTCCACTCACCCAATACAGGTGTAAATGTTTACTATGTGCAAGTAGCCAACTTGAGTAAGTCCCCTGAGACACTTGAAAGTGCCTAGAGTCCCAAATAGCCATCCTCAGTCTCAAGGTGCTTCCCTTGCAGGTGGCCTGCTCAGCGCTGATGGGGGCAAGTAGCAAGTTTCCTTCTGCGAAGTTCACTACAGCTCTTACTCAGGAGCTCAGCCCGAGGCAGGCCCCTGAGTCAGAAGTGGCTGTGCTGTGGTACCTCCACCGACCACAGTCATCATCTGGGGCTGGCTGTGGGGAAGGTGAACAGTATCTTTGTTCCCACCTTGCATGGTGTATAACCACACACTTTGGACCCTTTAAATTGTTTTTATAAAGTCTTTCTACCTCCCTCTACCTCTGAAATTTCTCAATAAGTAAGGTAAATGGTTCCTGGAATTGACGGATGGTTTATAATGTAGCCAGTTTCTAGTGTCCGGTCACTCTTTATCTATGGGCTGTATCCAAACATTACTGTCTCCAAATTAGTGGGTTTTTTTTCCCCCTTCTTTTTAGAGTTATGAACATGGCTGCAGACTAGCAGAGTCTATTACTTATAATGCTGAATTGGTCTTTTCACCCAGAATCCTGGTGAAGGATTTTCAAAGCAGCCAAGGCTTCAGAAAGTTCTACAGGAGAGGTTGGGGGTTATAATCTAGTTAGAAAGATGGAGGGGTATCTTTCTTAGGGTTATATTTACATATTAAGCAAACTGCTTTATTTAGATCGCTTTTTGGGGTGACTTGGTGTAGCAGGGACTGAAGGAAGTGAAGGGGAGAGCTCCCCTTCAAAGCCAGACTCGGCCGCATCAGCATGCTGTCCCTGTTCACCTATTCAGCGTGTAACTGCCTCTCCCACTGAACACCCAGACGTCACCTTACCCTTCATGGCTTCATGTTCTTTACAGACCAGGCGGGAGCAGATCTCGTTGTTGATGACATACATACGACGTGAACTGCCACAGGGCCACGGTGCCAGCACCACAGTTAGGGATTGAGACAGAAAAAGGCATTGAGAGAGCCAGCCCAGGCCTAGGGTTTCTCTTTCCGCCCTGTATTTCTCACTCTCCCCTATCAGTTCTCCCTCCGTCTGGATTTCCTTAAGCATTTCAGACTTCTTCCTCCAGCCCCCTCCCCAGGAGTGTAGGGCCTGGAACAGCATCAATTACTCTTCTCAGTGACACTCCACCCAGTCAACTTAATATTCCTCCCCACTATTTCCTACCACAGAGTTGGGTCTTTTGCTTCAGCTTTTTTCTATGTGGCAATACAGGCAACATACCAGGGTGCCCCTCAGGACTGTCCTTCCCCAGCCCACACTCACTTGCCCCCTGGTCTCTGAGCTTGTTGGTCAGCCTGTTCTCCTTACACTTCAACCCAGACTCCAGCTTCTGGCTGCTGGCACCTTCAGAGATAGCTGGGAGTGTTTATGCTAAAGCCTTCTGGCCCCGCAAAGACTGAAATTCCATAGTAAGTGTTTGTTCAGTAGTTACCAATGCAAAGGCTCTACCAGGGGAGGTGCCTTCTGGGATCTGGGATCACTTACCTGGTGAAGCATAACTGATGAATACATTGCTTGACTGGCCGGTGCACAGAGTAGAGTCTTGTACAAGCAAATTTCTCATCCCGGCAATCTGAAAGAAGCCCGACACAAACAACTGGGAGAAGCATAGACACAGGGTTAGAGGGAAGGAGAAGGGGAGACAGAGTGGAGAAAACACACAAAGTAGTCTACAGAGTATCACTGAAAGTTGGGGCTTGTCCTTCCTGTTCACCAAAGCAGAGCCAAGAAGGAAATTGGCAAAAATCAAATTGAGGTGCTTCTTTACCTGGAGGCAGAAGTGGATAAAATAATCTCTGAGGGCTTGTCTAGGAAAAGGTCCTTTTAGGGTTATCCAGGTGGCAATATAAAACAACAGATTAAAATGAAGATAATCCCACTCTGAAGAATAAGAATTCTTAGGTGGGTTACTAGGTCTCTGTTCCAGTAGTTGCACCTCAGAACCACCAGTGCACATCAGAGAGAGCAATTTTCACCATGACATATTGAGTCCTTGCAGTCACTCCCCAACCTGCCTACAACCCCCAAATAAAGTCCTAGTGTAGTTTAGGGGGAGGACTCCTTCGGGACCATGCAACAGTGGTCCCGTCTTTCCCCTGTGACTTTGAGGATAGGAGCTCATTAAAAAGGGGGAGGCAGGGGAATGAAGGGTATTAAAAATATTCTCTGAAAAAGAAATGGAAGTAGGCTAGAATGTGCAGCAAGTACCCTGCATGGAACAAGGAGGTAGAAAATCCTCAGGAAGAAGAAAAAGCTTAAGCAGAAGACGTACAAAAGGCAGTCATACCTGTCGTGGTATTTTTATCACTGGGTGAGGCTGGAAGGCAGAAATTTTATTCAGTTATTACTAGTTCTCCATGTTGCCACCTCTGTACCTGTCATGTTGCTTCACTTGGGACCTAAGCGGGGCACCCATGAATCAGAAACAAATGAGAAAATAACTCTTCTAGCAACTTTTAAAGGAAAACCCATAACGGGCTGTTGTGATCCACAGAATTGAAGAGGTTTAGAAGTTAGGATGGGAAATCTGATTTTGCTTTTCTCCTTTTTCTCCTAGAGCATTGTGAAATTGATTGCATGGTGAGGATCTTTGTGTCAAATTTAGTTGGGACACAAGAGCCATATACCCAGAAGAGCTTCCTCCTAGAGCTAAGGGAAGAAAACAGTAGAAGCTCTCCTCATAAAAGAAAATCTGTTCTCTGTAAATTAGATACATCATCACGGGGTCTTTGATCCAAGTATTCAGTAACAAACGGCAAGGGTCATAGCCACAGATAAACCCAACCTAGGGGTCCGTTAAATACAGGCCTAGTTTATAGAATGGAGAACAAGTCAAAGAGCAAGATGAATCTTGAGGGAACACAATAACCATGGGAGTTATCTGTAAGATGTCCTTGGAACAGTTGCTATTAGATAGGGTACGATGGGATGTATGCCAAGTGATCTCATCTGTCCCATGGTTTCAGCTGCAGGTTTATAAGCTGTGAATTCTCAGGCTTACAGGTCTAGCCCAGATCTCCTTCTAATCTCCTATAAATCCAAGTGCCATATTAGGGAAGAGTTTGTGGTTTTTTCAAAGATCTTTCAAATCCAAAGTATCTCAAACTAACTTATCTTTCTCTTCACCAATTCACTGTTCTTCAGGAAATGGTACCACTATCCATACCAAAGCCACCATCTACCTAATAGAAAACTGGACCTCACTTCAATATCCCCTCTCCCCTACACCTTGCATTTAATCCTCACCATCTCTACCTTAGATCAGGCCACTTTTATTACCACTTCTGCATTAGCATCCTCCTTGGTTTTCCAGTTAGCAAATCTGATTAGGGGCTTTCTTTGTATAAACCACTCTCTGCTTGGTTTTCATTTCCATCCAAAAACTTTCCTCATATTATTTTCTTTACTTAAAAGTTAGTCCCCCTTTTATTCACTTGATTCACTTCTACTTGTCTCCAAGAAGCAACTTAGTCCATGTGCCTTCCAAAAAAGCCTTTCCTACCCACCAACGCTGAATATAGTCAAGGACTCTGAGTCTGCCATACCTTCTTTTTTTTTTTTATCTTGATTGTAGCATTTTGTGAAGCTGAATGAAGTTATCTACTCATTTTTCTCTCTTGCCAAGTAGACAAAAGATACATAGTAGAAGAAAACCAATTTTGTCCACTCTTCATATCCCTGGCACCTAGTAGCAGGTTTTCAGTAACTATTTATTTAAAATAATCCAGTTTCTGTGTCCTCTTCTCACATCTCACCACTTGTTCTTGTAGTTTTTGCCCTAATCATGAACAAAATTCAGTTTCCCCAATGTGCTAAGCTCTATTTTGCTTTCACATCTTTGCCCATGCAATTCCCTCTCACTAGGATGCCCATCCCCTCCTTAGCTACCTGACACGCTCCGATTCTTCTTTCAAGAGTTAGTTCAACCAAAGCTTCTTCTAGAAAAATTCCCCTTTATGTTCCCAAATAATCATTTGTTTATATATTTGTCTTGCCTCTATTCATCCAGTCTTGGCAACTTTGAGAGAAAGATCACGTCTTGGCATTTTGTGTATACCCAATACAGTTCCTGCTTGTTAGGGGCTCAAAAATGTCATTACTTTAAATTGAACTGTTGGAAGAATGTGTTACATAAACTGTAGTCCTATTTGGGATCCATCACCAGTTGTACCATCTTCCATAATGGGTTCTGGGGAAAGTCCAGAGAGGCCCCAGTGGCCCTGGGGAATCCCAGGTCTGAACTCACCCAGGTCATCTGTGGGGGGTGCGACATCAGCCAGAACTGAAAAGGCACAAAACAGCAGGTATGAGGAGGGCTTTGCATTGACAAGGGGAAGGCAGCGTAGAAAAAGGAAGAATGGAGATATCAGGACAAGGCCAGGACTCTGGCTGGATTTTTATATCATGTCCAGGGGAATAGAGTTAATTGAAGTAATTGTGAATTTTTTTCTAAAGACTATTTGGCCAACTGACACTAAACGAATTGTCGAAAACCATCATCATCCATGCCCTATTTTAGCTATTAATACACTTTGTTTCCTCTTTTCAGAGGACTAGGAGGCCTCTTTCCTTTTATCCCACTGTCAGTGAATGACACATCCACAATCCTTTTATGCCTTTCCCAGAGTTAAAAATGCAGGATTAATTCAATTATTAACAAGGATCATGCCATTTTATAAAAACTGCAGTAAATCTTACCTGTTTCATCTGTGGAGGGATCATTCACTAGATCTGCAAAGATACAACACAGGGAATGAAAATGCAAGTAGGAAAAGTGGCAAAGAGAAGATGGATAAAGGGATGATTGTCTAAAAAGAGGCAAATGTGAGGGATTATGTCACAGAAGGAGACAGAAGAGATAAGATCGGGCTCTGCCTTAGTTCAGGGCCCACGACTCTCTTGTCCAATCTTCATTTTTCTTTGTAGAGACACCATCCTCAATCCTTCTACCCCCAATAAGAAAGCCAGAAATAAAATGGATAACTTACTAGGATCTTCTGTGAATGTTTCTTGAGTCACTTGAGTCACATCATCTGAATTAAAAAATCAGAAAACACTTTCTGAGAGCTGTGTCCACCCCTCCCACTGGGCACTCCTGGTAAGTCTAAGCACAGCAGCCAGTACATAGCAAATATCCCACAGCTGTTTTCCTTTGCTTCCCAGCCTAAGTCCTCCTCCCTGTAACCCAAACAAATGTCACATTTCTCTCCTTCCGTGAAATGCCCATACAGCCTTCACCCAACTGTCCCTTTTTCCTGTGTCAGCTTTCTCTAGGGATTGAATGAACTAGAGGCCCATCAGATGACCCTCCACAGGCAAACCCTTTCTCAGACTTGAGTAAGCACTGGACTGCAGGAGTAACTTCTATTACTTCAATGTGCCAACAGACAATAAAGTAGAGAGCTAATTTGAGTTTACTATATGCCAGGTACTGTTTCAATCCCTATGTTCACAGATGATAAACTGAGCACCAGAAAAATAATTTACCAGAGGTGACTGAGCTTGTTAATAAGTACAGTGGATTGATGACTTCTTTGTAATACTTATTTGAAATGAAAACTGTCTTTGCCAAAGACACTATGTCTTTTTTTAATTGAAGTATCATTGACATGTAATCTTATACTGTATATAAATATACAACACAGCAATTCAACAGTTAGCCGTGTTATTAAATCCTCACTCCCACAAGTGCAGTTACTATCTGTCAACACAGGAAGATGTTACAGATTCATTGACTATATTCTCCATGCTGTACTACTATCCCTGTGACCAGCTTATATTATGATTGAGAATTTTTGTGCCCCTTTATCCCCAGCACCCTCCCCACCCACACACCTCAACCCCTTCCCTACGGCATCCACCAGTCACTTCTCAGTGTCGATGAGTCTCCTGCTATTTTGTTCATTCTGTTTTGCTTTGTGTTTATATTTTACAAATGAGTGAAATCATATGGTATTTGTCTTCTCCACCTGGCTTTTTTCACTTAGCATATTATCCTCTAGGTCAATTCATGTTGTTGCAAATGGCAGCATTTCTTTTTTTATGGCTGAATATTCCATTGAAAGACTGTGATTTTGATATTTATAATTTTGATACAATTGAATATCAGTTTGCTGATGTGTTTACATACAAGAGTGTCCACAAAAGGTGGTGTTGGTGATTTTCTGATGCTCAGTGAGAAGTGAGGTGTAGGAGGGTACAGAATGCTAATGTTGGCAAAGAATGCCTTGCAGTTGATCCCTGGAAAGTAAAAGCAGAAGATGGAAAAAGTTCCAGGCCAGAGGCAGAATCTATTGGGATAAACTGAGAAAACTGTATCTGAAGGTATAGATAGCGCCATTTCCTAAGACAAATTTTTTGACTTTAAAAAGCAAAATAACAAAGCAGTGTTAACATGTAAGTACTTAGCCAATATCCCATCTATAATTATCCTTTATTGGAGATGACTGATAGTCATAACCCATTTTACTCACTAGGGGTCAGTAAATTCTCATGATTTGGCTTTTTTTTTAACTTTCAGTCTAAATGTCAGATTTAAATCTGGCGAGAACAGGTTTTTTTATAAAGCATGTCAAGTTATTGATCACTGTAGTTGAGGCAAAACACAAATAAAACATTTTGAAGGAATTTCCCATTTATTGCTTACCTCATCCTTTCTTAAAAATTCCAGATAGCCCCACACACAAAAGTAAACTCAAGGTGGATCAAAGACCTGACTGTCAGTCATGAAAACATAAAACTCTTAGAAAAAAACATAGGCAAAAATCTCTTGGACATAAACATGAGCAACTTCTTCATGAACATATCTCCTGGGTAAGGGAAACAAAAGCAAAAATGAACAAGTGGGACTATATCAAGCTGAAAAGCTTCTGTACAGCAAAGGATACAGTCAGTAGAACAAAAAGACATCCTACTGAATGGGAGAATATATTCCTAAATGACATACCCGATAAGGGGTTGACATCCAAAATATATAAAGAGCACACACACCTCAACAAACAAAAAGCAAATAATCCAATTAAGAAATGGGCAGAGGACATGAATAGACACTTCTCCAAAGAAGAAATTCAGATGGCCAACAGGCACATGAAAAGATGCTCCACATCGCTAATCATCAGAGAAATGCAGATTAAAACCACAATGAGATATCACCTCACACCAGTGAGGATGGCCAACATCCAAAACACAAACAACAACAAATGTTGGTGAGGTTGTGGAGAAAAGGGAACCCTCCTACACTGCTGGTGGGACTGCAAATTAGTTCAACCATTGTGGAAAGCAGTATGGAGGTTCCTCAAAAAACTCAAAATAGAAATAGCATTTGACCCAGGAATTCCACTCCTAGGAATTTACCCTAAGAATGCAGCAGCCCAGTTTGAAAAAGACAGATGCACCCCTATGTTTATTGCAGCACTATTTACAATAGCCAAGAAATGGAAGCAACCTAAGTGTCCATCAGTAGATGAATGGATAAAGAAGAGGTGGTACATATACACAATGGAATATTATTCAGCCATAAGAAGAAAACAATCCTACCATTTGCAACAACATGGAGGAGCTAGAGGGTATTATGCTCAGTGAAATAAGCCAAGCTGAAAAAGACAAGTATCAAATAATTTCACTCATGTGTGGAGTATAAGAACAAAGAAAAAAATGGAAGGAACAAAACAGCAACAGACTCACAGAACCCAAGAATGGACTAATTGTTACCAAAGAGAAAGGAACTGGGGAGGATGGGTGGGAAGGGAGGGACAAGGGGGAAAAAGGGGCATTACGACTAGCAGACGTAATGTTGGGGGGGCACGGGGAGGGCTGTACAACTCAGAAAAGACAAGTAGTGATTCTGTAGCATCTCACTACGCTGATGGACAGTGACTGTAATGGGGTTGGTGGGGGGGACCTGATGAAGGGAGTAGTTTAATAACCATATATTGCACATGTAACTGTAGATTAAGGATACCAAAAAAAAAAAAAAATCCAGATAGGCTGACAAGAGCTTTTTTAACCCTCAGTGTGAGCTTTCTTCTTTCAAAAACAAATTTTGCTAAAGGGAATCCAAGTCTGCTCCAGTCCCAGAGGATATTTGAAAAACCACTGACCCAAATCACTCCAGAGACATTAAGAGGGGAGTGGAGCTTGGCCAAGGGATAGCCCAGCCTGTCCGCTCCCTTCCTTTGTACTACATTCCAGTCCAGCCACTCACAGAAACAGAAGTGAGGCCATCAGAGAGCAAAGGGGTGGACAGAACACCCTTGCTGTTTCCTCAGGATTTCAGGGCAGAGTACTGCTTTTCTGCATAGTGCTCAGTTTATGAGCTTTTCCATGAGCTCCCACTGCATAAATACTAATCTAGAATTCATAACTATTTCCTGAAAAGGAATCTTAAGGAGACATTTTCATCATATCTTACAATATTTCTGCTAGAAAAGCATCACAAAGTCATAAAGCAGGACTGGACCTTAGCACAGAGAAATTAATTCAGATTTTTATTTTTTGCTGGTGCTGAAATCTAAGTTCAGAAACTTAGGAATTCAGACCTCTTTACCAACAACACAGAAAAGAAATTTTATTTTTATATTTTTATCTTTGTACAGATTGTACTGTGAGAAATTGTGTCCCAGTTTACAAAAATGAAGCAGTAGCAAATTTAATAAGATAACTTTACTCTTGCAATGATGTACTTGCAATGTATAGTTGACCCTTGATGGGTCAATACAGGTTTGAACTGGGCAGGTCCACTCACAGGGTTTTTTTTTTTTTTCAATAAATGCATTGGAAAATATTTTGGAGTTTGTGACAATTTGAAAAAACATTTTGTCCAACTTTATTGTAATACAGTATATAATACGTATAACACAAAATATGTGTTAATTGACTATTATGTATTGGTCAGGTTTCTAGTCAACAGTAGACTATTGGGAGTGAAGTTTTGGGGTAATGAAAAATAATATGAGGGTTTTTGACTGCCCAGGTTGGCGCCCCTGCTCCCCCCATGCTGTTTAAGAGTCAACTATACTCTTTTTTTTATTTTACTTTATCCTAGTTAATTAAAAAATACCAGCTGTGAGTCATTAATCTGATTACTGGGTTCTATACTGCTATGATGTCAAGAGTTGGGAAAAGTAAGAAATGAATTATAATTATGTTGAATGTGTGGAGGCAGAATGCAGAGGTTGATCAGTCTCCTTCATCAAGCTAACCGAAGCAGTCCTTTGGAAGCCGAAACTTTCAGGTTCTGTCCATGTGTGCCATAGTTTCACTGTAGTCCTAACATGACTTCTGATCCTGTCTTGGCATCTTAGTTTCTCCATTGTTACTTGGATAGGAAATTGCTTTCTGTTAAGATTAGCAAGCATTTTTTTGAGTGAGAGAGGAGATTTGTAGAGGAGAGTGGAAACAAGAGATGGGCATAGAGGAGATCTGAGAAAGGAATTTCAGTAGTAAAACAGAACAAAAGACAAGGACGTTTTATGAATGGGTTAATAAGACTGTGGAAACTAGTGAATGGGATCCTATTTCCCACACCTTGACAACATTGTTTTACAGATTCTTTAACTCTAACCATTCATCTACATTATCCTGATAAGAACCCCAGCAGAGCCCAGATCCAAGGGGTCACCTACCTCCTCGTTGACCGTAGACCCCTGGCAGTGTCCAATCTGTACGAAAGGAGGAAGAAAAGGGATGTGAGTGACTCCAGCTGTGTACTCCATAATGCTTTTATGAGACGAACCAGATAATGATGGGAAAGTGATTTTATCTGTCTGTGTTGTATTTCCATCTAGTTCAATACAAATTACTCAGACTATTAGCGCTCCACACAAATGTGGAAACACTCAGGAGAGACAAGGTCCCGAGAACAAAGCCCTGCTCTGTTCTGCCCCGACCCAGGAGGTCCTCTTGCCCTCACTCCCAGCCAGAAGCAGTGGGGTCCTGTGCACAGAGACACAGCTGCCTGCCTAACGGGTCCTGTCCTGCCAGCCTCACAGCCATCCACTAGCCACCCCTACTGAACAGGCAAAAAAAAAAAAAAAAAAAAAAAAAAAAGATCTTGCAATTAAATCTGGCAGAATGAGAAAAAAAAAGTAGGATTTCTCCAAAGTCCAAGACTCACTTCCTGTGGCCAATTTCCTAGCTGGATTCTGTGAAATCTGTGAAGATCACTTTTGTTTTGTGTATAGATTTGGCACGTTTTCAGTGTGTGCTGACGCTGTGTGCGCGCTGGCGCCAGTATTTGTTAGGTGTTGAGTGTGTACGTTCCTGCTGTTTTCCTTCACAACGGAAATTTGGTCCCGCTTCCCATTAGGTGGTCTCTGTATGTTTATGCGTGCATTTGTAAATCAGCCTCTCTTTCCTTTGGTATTTGTTTACTTGCATATTTATGTGTGTGATCCTCTTGATTAATATGCACTTGTGTGTGTTTTAGTTTCCTGACCCTTGGACAGCTTTTCCCAAGGCTGAGGTTGTCTCTAGTTGAGTCCTGGCCCTTCCTTCTTTGAAATCTGTTCTTCTCGTGTCTTTGACGGCTGTTCTGGAACTCAACAGCAAGCATGGCTCCTCCCACTCACGCCACCTCCTTCCATCCCACCATCAGAGGAACACTTGCACACCTGTACAGCGGGAGGGGCTGCCGTCTCAGGGAGAAAAGAATAAAGGTGGAGACTCACCAGAGGGGATGATGAGTGTGACGAGAAGCAGCAGCACTTTGGGTCCCAAGCACAGCATATCTAATGGGGCAGAAGAAGGAGCGATGTAACGTCCAGGGCCCGCCAGCACTTCACTTCAGGGACAGTGTCTCCTTGTCTTCCCAGGAGCTCTCCTGGTTCCCTGTGTGACTCAAGTCCTTTCTCTCTTTCAGCCCACACTTATTTCTCCTTCAAAATCTATTTGATCACTTACCATTATTCTCACTCTCATGACTTTTTCCTACCAAAGTAGAGATTTTATGCTCTCTGGTCCTGTTTGTCCCCACCTGTGGCCTTTTTCACCCCTTGCACTTAGCCTTGCTTTTTGAAGTCTGTGGCTTTTTTATGTTATCTGCTTCTCTGGGTTTCTCCTCTCATTTGAATTCCATGGATGGTTGGAATATCCGCTCATTTCTAAATCAGTGACATTCTCCATTGCCCACCTCAGCCCTTACACACACATATGCACACACACACGCACACATTCCTTCTGTCTATTTAGGGTTTTAGACAATCAAACAACTCACTGTCTCTGGTCCTCTGCTCTTTCCACAGAATCCTTTGGCTGCTGAATGTGTCTCTCTCCTTCTCACGCTGCTCCTACTTTGGCTGGAAAAAAAGATGGACAGGACCACTCCCTGGGAAGGACTTCAAGTTTGGCCTAGTCTGAAACAATGAGATGAGGGAGAGCAGGGAGAGAGAGAGGGAGAAAAGCAAGCCAGGCTAGAGCAATGAGGCTGGAATTTGTAGTCACTCACACCCTCATTCCGAAGGTTATGACCACATTGGTGAACGATACTGCTCTTTCCTACAAGGGTTGGCCTGAGCTCATACATGCCTTTCTTCCATGAGCCTATTTCTCTCATGCAGTCTGGCCCCAGCCCTGGAAGCCTTCTTTTTCACCGAAATAGCTGGGCTGCTTTACCGCACATCTCCCCAGTCTGCCCCTATCTCTGGCTGTCTTCCGTACTTGACTCTTTCCCTATCTTCTTTTCTTACATTCTATTTCAACATTCATCTCTTCAACATCAATTCCTTTGTATCCCTGTATTTCTTTTTTTCTTTGCCCCTTTCTTGACTCACACATTCAGACTCTTGTTTTTTTCCCACTGGGAATCATATTTATTTCTACATCCAAGCAGACACAGACACCACATGAGTTTTGTCCAAGAGGAGGGTTAGGAAAAGTTGAGGAATACAGTCCCCTCTGAATCCTTTTGAAATGTCCAGGAGGGTGGGAGGAGATGCGTCTCTGAGAGGAGAAGCCAGCCTGATTCTGTCTTTTGGCTTTGTTTAAGCCTATGCTAAGGATCTTGGTTTCTAGAATCTTAAAAAAATGCCATCAGAAACCCTAAGAAAACCGGGAGGCAAATTCATTCTGCTTTTCCTGTTTCGCATCAGTACTTTGCCTTATATGGTATAATACATAGATAACACTTTCTCTGCTCCAAGAGTTTTAAAGACTTTGTATTTGCTGTTATTCATAGAAACCTGAGTAGTTAGACCATTAAAATATGGAGGGAATAAACTTGAATTACAGAAACTAAAATCTGAGGAACGGTTGACCTTATGTGCGCTTAGTAGTGTATGTGTTTCAAGTTTTCTGTTAGCTACTGTAGTCTACACCATGTAGCTCCCTGATGAGATAAGTTAGAGAAGAGTACAGGTAGGCAGAGCAGATCTTCTTAGAAGTGTGCAGACTAAAAGAAACAATATGTAAGAGAAGGAAGGAAGAGAGGGAGCGTAGGAGGAAGCTGTTTAGTTGGGAGGAAAGGAGAGCAATGGACATAATCAGAAAGAAGCAATAACACCTCTGACTCCTCCAAGAGAGGTAATACATCTTCCATCTCCAAAATACATGGATTCTGGTCAGTCCCCATAACAAATCTGAGTATAAAACCCAACTCTTCCTGGTCTGCCTGGCCCAGAACATGCTCTTCTCCCATCTGCTCCACAGTGAGAGTTCAGAGGCTAGAAAACAGATGTGATCCTAGTCTGGGGAGAGTCAGGGAAATAAAAGGCAGGGAGGTGGGGGTAGGGGGAAGAAACAGAAAAGCAGATGCAAAGCAGAGCTAAGGCAGGACACATCATAGAGAGCCTAGAGCCACAATCATGTTTTCCATGAAGCTCAGACAGATGGGGAGACTGAACTCAGGCCAGCCATTTGGCAGGGAGAGCAATGACCTCAACATGCTGGCCTCACTGCATACTCAGCACAGGAAAGCCTCCCCAGGCAGTAGGAGGGGGCGCTCTCCTGGGGTCGTAGGGGGGAGTCTGAAGTGAGGGCAGTGAAAATGGAACACAATGTTCAGAGCAAGGCAGAGGGAGAAGGCAGGCAGCAAGCAGCAGCGTAGGGGAAAGGACAGCCAGAAGAGGAGAGCTGGTGGAGGAGAGGAAGCTACCATCTATTCTTGTTGAGCCCAACAGACCTTCAAGAATGCAGTCTGTTTCAGGGCAGTTTGGTTCATTTTTTTCTTCATGACAGCTGTGGTGGCCCTTCGTCCAGCGCGGTCCCCCATTGCTTTCAGAGCCCAGGCTTGGATCTCCAGCTTAGGAGAGCCTCAGATTTACTTTGCTCAAGGTGATTTGCTCAGCTTCAGTCCCACTATGCTCTCAGTTTATCATGGGATTAATTCAAGTCAAAATCAGCCCCCTTGGTCAGAAATGAACAACATCCCACCCAGAGATGTGAACCTGTGATTTTCTGAGGTTCTCGCTGACCCTGGGGAAGAACACCTTGCAGTCTGTCTCTGCTCCCATTCAACACAAGTTGGTCTCCTGTGGGCAAAGAACACATTCTCTAACAGCAGGGAGGTCCCCATGGAGCTGACTGGCAGGTGCAGAACTGAGGCGATGCGGATGTCCTCATGTTTGAGTTATCTAGGAAACGTGTAGTTCTCAAAAATGGTCTCAAATGAGTTGGAAATGGGTAAAATGCAAAGAGAAGGGAGGCAGAGATGCAAGACAGCATGCTGGCTTTACTCATCTGTTTTTTGGCCTGTAAAGAATACACCCATTAGTTGAAGGCCTCTGGGCAAATGTACAGAAACATTATTACTACACATCCAACCCAACTAAATTAAATCCAGGGCCTAAACACATACACACACACACACACAAATTCCATGAAAGGAAGTGGGGAGGGTTATATGAGGTGGGGAGAGACGGGTGTGTGTAGAGGAACGAAGCAATAATTGCAGCCAAACTTAAAAAGCTGGACTCAGTGCAGGACTTAGGAGCCAGCAAACATATGTCCTCAGAAAACTTGGGCTAGGGAACCCTTCCTGCTTCTCAGTAACCTATACCTGCTATAACACAGGGTCTTTCATGTCCTGTTCCTTTCTTTCTGAGTATTGTTTTCCCAGCTTCAGCAAATACATGGTTCTACATCAAAACCCAGCTTAGATGCTGTCTCTTCCCAGAGAGTTCCCCTCTGCTTCTGAAGAGTTAGTCATCTCCTCTACTGAGCTACCTCTTTGTTTATTTTTATGATCATGTCATCCACTTTATCATATTTCTTTTACGTGTGGAAGGTCCTCGATCACAGAAGCTAAGCCTCACTCATCTCTGGCTGGCGTGATGATCAGCACATGACAAGTCAGAATTTGGTCCTTTGAACTGAAGTGAGATGAATACTTGAAAGAGTACCTTCTTATTTCAAGAGAAAAACATTCAAAAACTGAGTTCAAAGCAAATGAATAGGGGATAAATGTGTAAAATCTGAGAGTCCACAAGGAGTAGAGCAGGTGGATCAAGTGGCCGATGTATGGATGAGATATGAGGGGGGAAGAATAGAGCAAGAGAAAATAGGCAGAGGAGCTGGGCAACAGTTAGTTATTCCAGAAACAAAGGAATCTTGTCAGGAAGGTTGGACAATCAGTGCCTGTAAAACACAATGACTTACATCTACAGTAACGTGTGCTTCTCTCTCATTATTTTGTTTTCTGTGAATTTTCTGACGGCGCCAATGGTCTTGCATAGGTACTCTCACACTCTTTTGACTATGCAAATGTGAAATGGCATAAAATGCTTGATCTAGGTTTCGGATTCTGTGAAGGTTCTTGAAACCCACAACAAAGTGATTTTAAGTAATTGATAAAACTGACTGTAGACAAACAAAATAAGACCAGTACTAGAAATTCATCTATGGGCAGGAAATTTCCATCTTTCCATTCAAAAATAACAAACAAAAAAAGGAGAGAAAGCCTGGAACTTGAAATATGGAAAAAAAATCAGGAAAGCTCAATGTATCTATTACTAACACATAATAATAGCTAACATATTTATTAAAGTTAGTGTATTCATGTGATTAATATTTATATTTTTATAGATTATGTGTGCTATGCAGCCTGTAGGGTAGCTCCCAATGACCCCCACCTCCTGTTCTTTACCCCTTGAGTAATTCTCTCCTCTCGAGTATGGGCAGGCTTTAGAGACTACAGCAAACAGAGTGCTGTGGAGGCAATGGGCTGCATCTTCTCAGGTTAGATTACAGAGACCCGGGCTTCTAGGCTGGTGGTATCTCTTCCTCTCTTGCTTGTTTGCTCTGAACAAAGCCAGCTGCCATGCTGTGAGCTACTCTATAGAGATGCTCATGTGGCAAGAATGGACCTCTATAGCCAGGTAGCACCCTAAGGCCTACCAAAAGCCATGTGAATGGACATGGAGGTCAATTTTCTCTCTGTTGAGCCTTGAAGACTGTAGCCCCAGCCAACACCTTGACTGTAGCTTTGTGAGATACCTTGAGCCAGAGGTATGCAGCTAAGCCATGCTTGTATTCCTGAACAACAGAAGCATTGGACAAATAAATATTTGTTATTTTAAGCTGGTGAATAGATAACTAATGTGTCCCGTAACTACATATTCATAGGCACATTCATATAACTATATTCATTATTATTTTATCTATTATATAAAATGTAATAAGATTTATGTTTCTAACTACATGTAGTATATAATACTGTTATATTTCCATAATTATATGAAAGTAAATTAGCTATTTATACAAAATTATTCGTTTATTATATGAAACTATAGGAAACAGTTTATGAAACTATTGAACATATATTAGCTATTTTTATGAAATTGTATTTATGTATTCATATAACCATGTATTCACAAGCATTTTATCTATTATACAAATTTAACATAACTAGCATATAATAATGTGTTACAATATTTACACAATTATTAAAATGAAGGGCTATAAATTTGCTATCATATGTTAGCTATTTATATATACTAGTTAGGAATAATAGCTCATGTCTATGGAATACTACCAAAGGCCAGACATTTTGATAAAAGGTATGATTATGCTCCTTTTGAACTGAGTACATTCATAAGAAAGCATAGAGAAAAAGGAGAAAGATGAAGAGATAAGGGAGAAGGGACAGAAGGGAAGGGAGAGACACAATGAGTGAGATAGAAGAAAGGAGGGAGGGAGAGACAGAGAGAATGGGAGAGAGAATTCATGTGGGAACCACAGAATTAATCCTTTAATATTCACAGGAATCAAAACTTTGTATAATTTAGGATTACCACTTACTTGAAAAGTAGAACATCTGATGAGGGACCATAGAAAAGAATTAAGCAATTAGAAAATCTAGTTTGTGAGAAAGAACTATAGGAATTTAAGTTATTTTGCCCAGAGAAGAAAACCTGAAGACAGAATTTAATAATTTATGCATGTATACTGTTTTGATGATTTGGGAAGTTTATATTTACTACTTCCACAAAAATTGGGACCGAATAAAAATGAACTGATTTTGGAGCTTAAAGTCTGTCTTGGAGGGACTTCCTGAATAAGTAATCATGAATAATTATAATTCAAGTATTTTTTCAACAAACATGGAGAACTGTCTATACTCCAGCTGTTCTATTATAGGTATTTGGAATGTAGCAGAAATAAAACAGAGAGTGTTTTGCCTTTATATTGCTTACCTTTTCTAAGGAAAGCTATGGAAATTCTTCTTTTGGAGAGAGACCTCTCCTCTAGTGACTTGGAGTTGGTGTATTTCTAGAAACGGAAGGATGGATTGGATGATCATTAAAGGTCGGAACTGAATCTCACCACAGGGAAATTGGAATTGGCTTGTGGTTCAGTGGGGTCACCTGCCCCATTTACAGTTTCTGGTATAAGAGTACAGGAGGCTGTTAAAGTCCTGAGAATGGGTATGGGCAGGTGAGCAGGGCTAGTTGTTCAAACGCTACGTCCCGATTGGTTGGTCATAATGGATCTTTGATGTCTTTCCACTGGAAGATCCTCCCAGTTCCCGTAATAGTGTTTAACAAACCATACCAAAACTTAGTGATTTAGAAGAGCAACAATCTCTTATTTTCCATGATGTGTACGTTTTTTAGGCAGTAATGCTGTATTCCCTGGTGTTGGCTGAAAGATCCAAAATGGCCTCGCTCAAATGGCTTTGTTGGTGCTAGTGGCCAGCAGGACTCTCTGACAGGATTTGCTGGCAAAGTCTCTCTTCCCTGCAGTGCCTACACCTGACTCACTTGGGCTTCTTGGCAGCATGGCCACGGGTTGAGGGAGGGAGCATTGCAAGAAGCAAAGGAAGACATTGCAGATCTCTTAAGGTTCAGCCTCAGTTACCCAGACTCCCTCCCTCCATGTTCTGCGGGTCAAAATGTCTACAGGGTCCCTTCCAATTTAAGGGGAGAAGAAATAGACCCCACCCCTTGATGGGAGGAGTGGCAAAAAAGTGTTGCCATCTTTAATTTACCACAGTGCCTCTGAAGTTAAACTGAATCTTCCAACAGCAAGGTAAGTGCCAAACCAGGAATATTTGTATCTTGTCCTTTCCCTGAAACCTGACTCACCTAACAAGTCACACAGGATGTCTTTGGTGCTCAGTGTTAAAGATAAATTTCAGTCTTATTTCTGTGTTTTCTGCAGCATTAGGCACTGTTGACCAGTCCCTACTTTTAGAAGTGTTCTCATCCACTGGCATCTATCACATCACATCCCTTGTCTTCCTCTTAGCTTCAGTCAGTATTCTTTTACATTTCTTTTTCTTCTTTTGTTTACACTTAAATGCCAGTTGTTTTGAAGGTTCTTGCCCCAGCTACCTTTCTTTGTACTACACTCTCTCCTTCATTAATCATATCAACTCCCATGTCTTTATTTACCACCTATTGGTTTATGCTCCCAGATCTATACCTCAGTCTAATTTACACCTACCTCCTAAGCTCTACATCTGAATGTGCAAGGGCACATCTCTATTTGGATGTCCCATAGGCACCTGAAGTCAGTCAGCCTTTAATTATAGACAGTAGAATCATTTAAGCAGAAAGGCTGAAAGCTAAAGAACAGATCCTAGGCTCATCCTCCAGGACTGACTACCAAGAGACTCTATTACTCCTCCCCCCATCTGGAGGCCACCTTCCAAAGTGCGATGTCACTCTTCAGGCTCTGGCACCACACTGGCTCTGCTACAGTCCACACCAGCAAAATGGATCCGCACTTATTTGTTTTGACGTCAAGTCTTATGCTTGTGCACATGGCTGCTGGGCCTAAATCACTCTAGCTGTAGGAGAGTTTTACACCCTCTGTAATGCAGAAAGGTGCACAAGAAGGAAGTCTGAAAAAATGCTGAGTAAGCTAAATCACAATATCTTAGCATGGCGAAAATTGAGTGAGCATTTTCCCACATACTCCACACCCATGCTAAGACTATGGTACCACTGTCTACCCAGTTACCCAATTGAAATATGTGTGAGTCATCCTCGGTTTCCTCAATTTCTCTTTTCCCCACACCTTGTGACTCACAAACACACACACACCTACACACTCTTTGTCGTCAAAATCCCGTTGCTCTTACCTCCTTAATATCTTTCAACTCCATCCAGTCTCTCCATTATTTCTATCACCACTTTTGTGCATCCAGTCATAGCTTCAACAGAATCCTAACTGGGTGCCCAGGTCCAGTGCTTCCCACCCTTATTCAGAATACAAAGCACCAAGAGTAATATTTCTAGCGCTAATCTGATTAACCCACTTTCCACCTTAAAAAGTGTACAGATTCCTCATTATCCTTAGGATATGAATGGAATTTTTAGACATACATGGCTATTTATCTCTCATTACCAGTGTGGCAAATCACCACGCCCTTACACATTTGCACCCTTGCTTCCCAGCCATACGGAATTACTTGGAGTTCTAAAAGAGCCCCAAACTCTCTCATTTCTAAGTCATTGTACCTGCTCCGTTTCTGTTTGCAAACACCTCCACCATAATCCTTACTTTCCCTCGGTCCTTATGTTCAGCTGGCCAATTTCTATTCATCCTTTATAAGTCAGCTTGAGTACTACCGCCTTTGAATTGTTTTCCAGAGTGTCACCACTACAATGAGTGGCTCACTGTGGACAGGTGCTCTATTCATTGTTGAATGCCCAAAACCAAGCCCAGAGGCTTCCACATACTGTGCATTAGGAAATGTGCTGAGGGTGGAGGGAAGAGGCTGTATTTCCTGAAGTTAGACGCAAGAGGGCAACAAATACCTTCTCTAGACTCGTTTTGCAGTTTCGTGCCTTTCCCCACACCCCATTTAGTATTCCAATGAATGCAGTTCGTGTATTTAGCTATGCCTGAAAGGACGGAAGATTCCTGATGACACAGAACTGTACTTCATTTATATTCTGGTTGCCTTCTCAGTGCTAGGCACTTCACTAAATTCTGGTAGTTTAAAAAGATGAATCAGTCACAGTTCCTACATTCAAGGGATTAAGACTTTAGTGGGGAAGAGAAGTGATTCTGAAATTTTTTCCCTGACATATGAAGAAACAAGTGATTTAACCCATTTTCTTCAGTAGCAATGGCTGAAGATGGTAGAAAGGTTAGCTCCTGGGTGCAAGTAAGATAGACACATAGACTCCCCTAAGTGACATGTTTGAAAAGCATGATCACTACAAGCCCAGCCAACTGTACCCCAAGTGATTCTAGGGTGGCTGGAGAAGCATGCACCATCTTAAGACATTGCTTTTTAAAATTAAAAAAAAACAGACTTAATAGTTTTCAGAGCAGTCTTATGTTTACAGTGAAATAATAGAAGTACACAGAAGTCCCATATACACCTTGCCCCACAGACCCACATCCTCCTCCACTATTAACATCTGTACCAGAGAGGTAAATTTTTTACAATTAATAAACCTATTTTAATATAAACATCACTATCATTCAAAGCCCAAAGTTTACCTTACGGTTCACTCTTGCTGTTGTACATTCTATGGGTATTGGTAAGTGTATACTGACATGTATTCTCCATTATAGTATCATATTAGTTTCACTGCCTTAAGAATATTCTGTGCTCTGCCTATTCCTTTTTCCCTCCCTTCTAAGACCTGGGAACAACTGACCTTTTTTTTGTTTTTAAACCTCAGAATCTCATTTTCCAGAATCTGTATGGTTGGAATTACATAGTAAGTAGCCTATTCAGATTGTCTTTTTCACTTGGTAATACACATTCAAGTAAGGTTCCTTATCACGTGATAGCTCATTTTTCTTTAGTGCTGAGCAATATTCCATTGTCCGGATATAAAACAGTTTTGTTATATGTGTATCTACTGAAGGACATCTTTGTTGCTTCCAAGTTTGAGCAATTATGAGTAAAGTTGCTATAGGCATCTGTATGCAGGTTTTTGTGTAGACATATTTTTCCTTTGGGTAAATACCAAGAAGCACAATTGCTAGATCATATGATTCAAGAGTATGTTTAGCTTTGTAAGAAATCACCAGTCTTCTAAAGCAGCTGTAACCATTTGCATTCCCACCAGCAATGAGTGAGTGTTCCTGTTGCTCAACATTCTTGTCATTGTTTCAACACATTTGTATCAGTGTTTTGGATGTAGCTGTTCTAATTGGTATGTGATACCTCCTTGTTTTAAATTCACATTTCTCTAGTGATGTGATGTGGAGCATTTTTTCATTTGCTTATTTGGTGTCTTGTATCCTTACTGGTAAGGCTTATGTTCAGATTTTTTGCACATTTTTAAATCTGGTTGTCTGTTTTCTGATTTTTGAGTTGTTGGTATATTTTGGATAACAATCCTTTATATCAGCTGTGTCTTTTGCAAAATTGTCTCCCATTCTGTGGCTTGTTTTCTCATTCTCTTAACATTATTTTTTGCTGAACACAAGTTTGGAATTTTAATGAAGTCCAGCTTATCAATTATTTCTTTCAAGTATGAAGACTCTGGTGTTGCATCTAGAGTCATTGTCATACCCAAGGTCATTTGTGCTATCTTCCAGGAGTTTCATAGTTTCATGTTTTAGGTCTACGCCACATTTTAAATTAATTTTTGAGAAAGGCATAAGGTCTGTGTCTACATTCAGTTTTTTACATGTGGATGTCTGTGGTTCCAGCACCATTTGTCAAAAAGACTGTCTTAGATCCATTCTGTTGCCTCTGCACCTTTGTCAAAGATCGGTTGACTGTATTTATGTGGGTCTATTTCTGAGCTCTCTACTGTGTTCCTTTGATCTATTTGCCTATTTTTTTGCCAATACCACACTGTCTCAATTACTGTAACTTTCATTTCATTGAAGTCAGGTAGTGTCAGCCCTCCAACTTTTCTCTTCTCCTTCAATATTGTGTTGGCTATTCTGAGTCTTTTGGAATATAAACCATATATACTTTAGAATCAATGTGTTGAGATACACAAAATAACTTGCTGGGGTTTTTATTGGGATTGAATTGAATCTATAGAACAAGTTGGAAAAAACTGACCTGTAACAGTACTAAGTCTGCCTATCCATAAACAAGGAATAGCTCTCATTTCTTTTTCATTACTTTTCTCAGGGTTTTGTAATTTTCCTCACATAAATAATAGCACATATTTTCTCATATTTATATATAAATATTTCATTTTCCAGAATTTGTGTGCTGTCACAAAGTGAGTAATACATATTGGGTCTCTACCACCCATCCCCCATTTCCTGGCACACAGTTCCTAAAACCCTTGGAATACTGGAATTGGTAAGTGTCTTTTTGTATGCTAATGAGATGACTGGTGGTGGGGGCTGTAGGATAGCCTCTGAGTGCTGGTTGCCAAGGGAACCAATCATGTGATTGGATGGCCGGAACTTTCAGTGCTACCACCACCCCCAGGAATGGTAACTGCTGATGGGAATGATCTAATCTGTAACCCCCGTGTAATGACGCCTCCATAATAAACACTGACCAAAAGGGTTCCAAGAACTTCTGGGTTGGTAAACACGTTCAAGTACTCAGAGGGTGGTATCCCTGACGTGGCATGGAAACTGCATACTCCCTCAATACCTTGCTATCTGCATCTCTTCCATTTGGCTGTTGCTGAGTTGTAGCTTTTTTAATAAATAGGAGTAATAAGTAAAGCACTTTCCTGAATTCTGTGAGCCATTCCAACAAATTGTGGAACTCAAGGAAAGGGATTGTGAGAACCCCTGATTTATAGCTGGCTGGTCAGAAGGATAGCAGGCAGGACTTACAACTGATATCTGAGATGGGAGCAGTCTTGTGGGACGAAGCCTTTAATTGTGGGATCTGCCACAAATTCCAGATAGAAAGTGTCAGAATTAAATTGAGGTGTAGGATGCCCAGCTGGTGTTTGGGAATTGGTCAGTGAAGAGAAGGGATGCGAACTCAACAGTCCAAGCAGGTTTATTGCTGAACCTGAGAGGGACCCCTCTGTCCTGGCGAAAGGACAAGAGAAAGGGGGTCTCTAACAGGTCAAGAGGCTTTTTATGGCCAGGGCTTTGGCAGGCTCCTTGAGGGGAGGGGTCAGGGGAAAGGTGGGCTTGTGGCTTGCTGACGTCCCTCTGGAGAATGCTTGTAGCCTAGGTAAGATGACACCTAGGTCTCTCTGAGATGGTGGATGCGTTTATTCAAAAGGTGGTACTCGGGTCCGGATTCTGTCAGTCAGTGTGGGGAAAAAAATCCCTCACGTGTGGTGTCAAAAGCATTGTGAGTAGAAAGGAAACAGAAGTTATCTTTTAAGGTGCTAATGTAAATGGTATTTTACATTAGTATAAAAACATATACAATGCTGAAAACATGATGTATAAAACATGCACAATGTTTTTTATTAAGGTATCATTGACATAACTCTTATGAGGGTTTCACATGAAAAACATTGTGGTTAATACATTCACCCATATTATCAAGTCCCCCCCATACCCCATTGAAGTCACTGTCCATCAGTGTAGTAAGATCACGCACAATGTTTTTAACTTCAAATTCCACTTGTTCATTGCTGCTATATAGGGAAGTGATTGAATTTTGTATAACTGTATTTTGCAACCTTTCTGTAATTCCTTATTAGTTCCAGTTTTGGGGGGCATCAATTCTTTCAGATGTTCTACATAGATAACCATGTCATCTGCAAACAAAGGCAGTTTTATTTCTTCTTTCTCAATTTGTACAAGTCTTATCTTATTGCATTAGCTAGGCTTCCAGTATGATACTGAAAAGCAGTGGTAAGGACATGCATATCTTGTTCATAATCATAGTGGGAAAGTTTCTAGTATCTCACTATTAAGAGTGATGTTAGCTTTAAATTTTTTGTAGTTTTTCTTTATTAAGACAAGGAAGGTCCCCTCTATTCCTAGCTTGCTGTGAGTTTTTTTTTTTTATCATGAATCAGTGTTGGATCTTCATCAGTTGCTTTTTCTGAGACTACTGGTATAATCATATGAGTTTTCTTCTTTAACCATGTTAATAGTATGGATTTCATTCATTAATTTGTCACTGTTGAATCAGCCTTGCATTATCTGGGTCAAATCCCACTTGGACATAGGTATGTTGTTTTTTTTTAACTGTTTTTCTTTTATTGAGGTACCTAAAATAAAATGCACAAAGCTTAGTGTATAGCTCAATGAATTTTGACATGTGAATATACTCATGTAACCATCACCTAGCTCAAGATATCAAACATTTTCACTAGTTTTTTCCCCCCATCACCTACTTCACTCATCTTCTCACCTCTGTTCTCTATGGTAACTACCCATCTGTTCTCTGTGTTTATGAATCTATTTCTTTTTTTTGTTTTGTTTTGCTTTGATAATTCCACATATAAATTAAGTCACATGGTATTTCACCTTTCTCTGTCTTATTTCACTTAGTATAATACCCTCTCTGTCCATCCATGTTGTTGCAAATGGCAAGATTTCATTCTTTTTAATGGCTGAGCACTATACATTCTCAGTACTATATATTTGTTGCATATATTCACTGTGTCTTCTTTGTCCATTTACCTATTGATGGACATTTGGGTTGGTTCCATATTTTGGCTATTCATTAATGCTGCAATAAACATAGCAGTACATATTTCTTCAGGTAAATTCCCAGAAGTGGAATTACTGGGTCATATATTTCTATTTTTCATTTTTGAGAACCCTGCATAGTGCTTTTCATAGTGGCTGTACTAATTTACGATCCAACTAGCAGTGTATGAGGGTTCCCTTTCTCTACATCCTTATCAACACTTGTTATTTTTTATACATGTTGGATTTGATTTGTTAATATTTTTTTGAGGATTTTTGCATACATGCTGTTTATGAGAAATAATTGGTGCATAGTTTTATTTTTTTGAAATGTCATTTTCTGGGTAATGCTGCCCTCAAAGAATGAGTTAGGAAGTATTTCCTCTGTTTCTGTCTTCTGAAAGAGCTTGTAGAGAATAGGCATAGTTTCTTCCTTATCTGGTGGTGTTCACCAGAGAAATCATTGGAGGCTGGTACTTTCTGTTTTGGAAGGTTATTAATTGTTTATTCAGTTTTAAAAATAGGTATAGGCTTATTCAGATTGTCTTTTTGTTGTGTGAGTTTTGGTAGATTACATGTTTCAAAGAATTCATCCATTTCAAATAAGTCATTGTATTTGTGGGCATAGAGTTCTTCATAGTATTGCTTTATTCTTTTAATTTCCATGGGATCTGTAGTGATGTCCCATCTCTCATTTCTGATATCATTAGTAATTTGTGTCATTTTTTTCATAGTTAATTTGATTTAGAGGCTTATAGATTTATTGATCTTTTCAAAGAAACATCTATTGGTTTTGATGATTTTCTATATTGATTTCCTGTTTTTAATTTCATTGATTTGGGCTCTAATTCTCATTATTTCTTTTCTTCTACTTACTTTGGATTTAATTTGCACCCTTCCCCCCTACTTTCCTGTGGTAGAAGCTTAGATTATTGTTTAGATGTTTCTTTTCTTGTATACATTTAATGCTATAAATTTTCCTCTAAGTACTGCCTTTGCTGTTTCCCACAAATTTTGATGTTAACATTTTTATTTTCATTTCCAATTAATTTTCAAAAAGTTAATGATACGTAGTGTGACATGCATATATAGATGTATATAAAAATGCAGTGTTTAATGTGTTAAAAGATAAACTGAAGCATATTAAGTATTCTAAGAGCTTATTTGAGCAAAAGTCAATTTGAATCATGCAGTGCCAAATGGAAATGGTTAGGAACACTCTACTGGTAGGATCTTGGGAAGAGTCTTGGGAAAAGACTTTTATAGAGAAAAGATGGAACCAAGCAAGGGAATTATTGATTGGTTATAGCTCAAAGACTCTTTGGCTGTTTATGGTTGGTTATCCTTAGGTTTCAATTTTATAATCTTGAGACATTTACTGGTTTATATTTCCATTCTTACATATGCACCCATTGCATTAAAGCCACCTCAGTTTAATGGCCCCCCTGTTGAATTTAATTCAACAATTTATCCCTTTTGTTCATCCTCTCATACATGTGGTTTAGTGCCACTCTCAGGTCCATAGAAGAATTGTTTTTGCTCTTCATCTTGTTTGTTTCTCCAAGTGCAGTGAGACTATCTTGATGTACTTCTGGTGGCTGTTAATATGCATTTAAGACCTTTGAGAAAACACGGCATACCAAGGAGACTACAGCAATGACTATTAGGAGGATAATAACAAGAGTGAAGTGT
Source organism: Smutsia gigantea (assembly GCA_032199065.1). Lineage (NCBI taxonomy): Eukaryota > Metazoa > Chordata > Mammalia > Pholidota > Manidae > Smutsia > Smutsia gigantea. The sequence continues at coordinate 69,636 of JAVSCE010019995.1, read as the reverse complement.
ATTCATTAGCCAGGGATTACCATGAGCTAAACCAGTTGTTATCAAATAAATCATAGAATGTACCTGAAGGGTAATCCACTTGCTTTAGCCAGGTGGTTTATTAATTTCTTGTCTTTGCTACAGTACCACTGGTGTTGATCCATGTACAATAATTTTGCTATGTTAGAAACTTCTTGTTAAACCAATGAGTAATCTAAAGCAATTCTATTATCTAAACAACGTTTAGCAAGAAAGTCTAGGGACTCTTGTGCATGATGGCCTTAGTGGTGGATTCATGGGTAGTTGCCAGATTAAGGAGCGTTGTCTTCCCATGTGTTCACTGAGAAGAAGCAAGTGGTAGAAAGGCAAAGGGAATGAAGGTTTCATATTGGAGATGAAGATGTTGATCTGTGATCTTGACAGACATGTTTACCTCAAGATGTCTGCTTCTGAGGAGGAAAATTCCTAGTCAATTTTAATTTTAGAACTCCATCTGGTATGCAGTCCCAAGAGTCTGGATGAACGCTTTTTGATTAAGAGATATGGCTCAAAGGTTCAAATCTCTGAAGTTTGGCTGCTGTCTGGGTAGTGTGGAGGACCAGGGAGGCTAAAGGGCAGTCTTTGTTCTTCATGATTCCAAATCAGAAGAGTGAGAAAAAATTGGAAACATTAGCTTGGAGAGTTGTAGCCAGATATTTGAGAAAACTGCAATAATTCAAGACCCAGTCTGGTTTACAGATATATAATAAAATCTCAAAGACAATTAACAGGACTAGAATCTGATACCAACAAAACTGTGTTACAGTTTCCTACTAAAACAGTATTTTTTCTTTCTTTATAATCACCTTCATTTCTATCAAAGATAATTTAAATAAGGCTAATTTGTCTGCAAAATAAGTCTGGTCTCATTAAACTTGAACTGATTATTCACACTGGTGCAACAAAAGTAATGACTGGCCATGCTGGATCTTTTCATAAGAAATGTTACATTGGACTTTGAAAAGCTTCTCCAAGTTAAGAAATTAAGTAAAAAACTCATCATCAGATTTTGCCTAGACTACCTATAGATAGGCTTGGGTTAATTCCTCTCTTCCTGAGGTCCCCAAGATATCCTTAGTTTCCTGAGCCTGTCAGGAAGTGACCTTCCTTACTCAACCTGATAAGGCTGCCAGGAACCCTGTAAATAGCATAGTAGGCCAGTTTCTCCAAGGGGCTTTATTGACTTCATAAAATCAACCTGAGTTCCTTAAAACTGTCTGCTCATATCTGATTTAATTCATATTCACAAATACGACATTCTTGTCAAAGCCTTAGTGAATAACCAATTCCTAATTGTGCCCTGTTTTAAGGAGAATAGATTCTTACTGAACCGATGTAAATAACTATATAGTCATGAAAGTAGAAATACTAAATAAATGTGAATTATGGAGGGGCTAGGTAGACAGAAAAAGTAAATGTTTCAATTCTGTTTACAAAGGTATACATTAATAAATTGGTGTAAGTCATGTAACTTAAGAGAAAAAGTTGCCTTAAATTTGGAATACAAAACATTTAGGAATCAGCAATATTTCAAAGAAAAAGTTTTAAAAAATATTATAATCAACCTCATAAATTCATTCAATCCCATGTTATTAATTCTTTTTTTAATATAATTTATTTTATTATCATTAATTTACAATTACATGTGCAATATTACGATTATTAAACTACCCCTTCATCAGGTCCCCCCCACCAACCCCATTACAGTCACTGTCCATCAGCGTAGTGAGATACTATAGAATCACTACTTGTCTTTTCTGAGTTGTACTGCCCTCCCCGTGCCCCCCTAACATTACATCTGCTAATCGTAATTCCCCTTTTTCCCTCTTATCCCTCCCTTCCCGCCCATTTTCCCCAGTCCCTTTCCCTTTGGTAACAATTAGTCCGTTCTTGGGTTCTGTGAGTCTGCTGCTGTTTTGTTCCTTCAGTATTTTTTCTTTGTTCCTATACTCCACATATGAGTGAAATCATTTGATACTTGTCTTTTTCGGCTTGGCTTATTTCACTGAGCATAATACCCTCTAGCTCCATCCATGTTGTTGCAAATGGTAGGATTTGTTTTCTTCTTATGGCTGAATAATATTCCATTGTGTATATGTACCACATCTTCTTTATCCATTCATCTACTGATGGACACTTAGGTTGCTTCCATTTCTTGGCTATTGTAAATAGTGCTGCCATAAACATAGGGGTGCATCTGTCCTTTTCAAATTGGGCTGCTGCATTCTTAGGGTAAATTCCTAGGAGTGGAATTCCTGGGTCAAATGGTATTTCTATTTTGAGTTTTTTGAGGAACCTCCATACTGCTTTCCACAATGGTTGAACTAATTTGCATTCCCACCAGCAGTGTAGGAGGGTTCCCTTTTCTCCACATCCTCGCCAACATTTGTTGTTGTTGTGTTTTGGATGTTGGCCATCCTCACTGGTGTGAGGTGATATCTCATTGTGGTTTTAATCTGCATTTCTCTGATGATTAGTGATGTGGAGCATCTTTTCATGTGCCTGTTGGCCATCTGAATTTCTTCTTTGGAGAAGTGTCTATTCATGTCCTCTGCCCATTTCTTAATTGGATTATTTGCTTTCTGTTTGTTAAGGTGCATGAGTTCTTTATATATTTTGGATGTCAACCCTTTATCAGATACGTTTTTTATGAATATATTCTCCCATACTGTGGGATGTCTTTTTGTTCTACTGATGGTGTCCTTTGCTGTACAGAAGCTTTTCAGCTTGATATAGTCCCACTTGTTCATTTTTGCTTTTGTTTCCCTTGCCCGGGGAGATATGTTCATGAAGAAGTTGCTCATGTTTATGTCCAAGAGATTTTTGCCTATGTTTTTTTCTAAGAGTTTTATGGTTTCATGACTTACATTCAAGTCTTTGATCCACCTTGAGTTTACCTTTGTGTATGGGGCTAGACAGTAGTCCAGTTTCATTCTCTTACATGTAGCTGTCCAGTTTTTCCAACACCAGCTGCTGAAGAGGCTGTCATCTCCCCATTGTATATCCAAGGCACTTTTATCAAATATTAATTGACTGTATATGTTTGGGTTAATGTTTGGATTTTCTATTCTGTTCCACTGGTCTGTGGGTCTGTTTTTGTGCCAATACCAAATTGTCTTGATTACTGTGGCTTTGTAGTAGAGCTTGAAGTCAGGGAGTGTAATTCCCCTGTTTTATTCCTCCTTCTCAGGATTGCTTTGGCTATTCGGGGTCTTTTGTGGTTCCATATGAATTTTAGAATTATTTGTTCCAGTTCATTGAAGAAAGCTGTTGGTAGTTTGATAGGGATTGCATTGAATCTGTAGATTGCTTTAGGTAGTATAGCCATTTTGACAATATTTATTCTTCCTAGCCAAGAGCATGGGATGCATTTCTATTTGTTAGTGTCCTCTTTAATTTCTCGTAGGAGTGTCTTGTAGATTTCAGAGTACAGGTCTTTCACTTCCTTGGTTAGATTTATTCCTAGGTATTTTATTCTTTTTGATGTAATTGTGAATGGAATTGTTTTTCTGATTTCTCTTTCTGTTAGTTCATCGTTAGTGTACAGGAAAGCAACAGATTTCTGTGTGTTAATTTTGTATCCTGCAACTTTGCTGAATTCAGATATTAGGTCTAGTAGTTTTGGAGTGGAATCTTTAGGGTTTTTTTATGTACAGTATCATGTCATCTGCAAATAGTGACAATTTGACTTCTTCTTTACCAATCTGGATGCCTTGTATGTTTTTGTTTTGTCTGATTGCCGTGGCTAGGACCTCCAGTAGTATGCTGAATAACAGTGGAGAGAGTGGGCATCCCTGTCTTGTTCCTGATCTTAGATGAAAAGCTTTCAGCTTCTTACTGTTAAGTATGATGTTAGCTGTGGGTTTGTCATATATGGCCTTTATGATGTTGAGGTACTTGCCATCTATACCCATTTTGTTGAGAGTTTTAATCAGGAATGGATGCTGAATTTTGTCAAATGCTTTTTCAGCATCTATGGAGATGATCATGTGGTTTTTGTTCTTCTTTTTGTTGATGTGGTGGATGATGATGATGGATTTTCGAATGTTGTACCATCCTTGCATCCCTGGGATGAATCCCACTTGATCATGGTGTATGATCCTCTTGATGTATTTTTGAATTCGGTTTGCTAATACTTTGTTGAGTATTTTTGCATCTACGTTCATCAGGGATATTGGTCTGTAATTTTCTTTTTTGGTGAGGTCTTTGCCGGTTTTGGTATTAGAGTGATGCTGGCTTCATAGAATGAGTTTGGAAGTATTCCCTCCTCTTCTATTTTTTGGAAAACTTTAAGGAGAATGGGTGTTATTTCTTCTCTATATGTCTGGTAGAATTCAGAGGTGAATCCATCAGGTCCAGGGGTTTTGTTCTTGGGTAGTTTTTTGATTACCGATTCGATTTCGTTGCTGGTGATTGGTCTGTTTAGTTTTTCTGTTTCTTGCTTGGTCAGTCTTGGAAGGTTGTATTTTTCTAAGAAGTTGTCCATTTCTTCTAGGTTTTCCAGCTTGTTAGCATATAGATTCTCATAATATTCTCTTATAATTCTTTGTATTTCTGTGGGGTCTGTCGTTATTTTTCCTTTCTCATTTCTGATTCTGTTTATGTGTGTAGATTCTCTTTTTCTCTTAATGAGTCTGGCTAGGGGTGTATCTATTTTGTTTAGTTTTTTAAAGAACCAGCTCTCGGTTTTATTGATTTTTTCTATTGTTTTATTCTTCTCAATTTTATTTATTTCTTCTCTGATGTTTATTATGTCCCTCCTTCTGGTGACATTGGGCCTCATTTGTTCTTCTTTTTCCAATTTCAGTAATTGTGTCTTTAGACTATTCATTTGGAAATGTTCTTCCTTCTTTAAATAGGCCTGGATTGCAATATACTTTCCTCTTAGAACTGCCTTTGCTGCATCCCACAGAAGTTGTGGCTTTGTGTTGTTGTTCTCATTAGTCTCCATATATTCTTTGATTTCTGTTCTGATTTGGTCGTTAACCCAATGATTAGTTAGGAGAATGTTGTTAAGTCTCCATGTATTTGTGAGCCTTTTAGATTTCTTTCTAAAATTTATTTCTAGTTTTATACCTTTGTGATCTGAGAAGTTGGTTGGTAGGATTTCAATTTTTTGAAATTACTGAGGTTCTTTTTGTGGCCTAGTATGTGGTCTATTCTGGAAAATGTTCCATGTGCCCTTGAGAAGAATGTGTATCCTGCTGCATTTGGGTGCAGAGTTTTGTAGATATCTGTTAGGTCCATCTGTTCTAGTGTGTTGTTCAGTGCCTCTGTGTCCTTACCTATTTTCTGTCTGGTTGATCTGTCCTTTGGAGTGAGTGGTGTGTTGAAGTCTCCTAAAATGACTGCATTGCTTTCTATTTTCTCCTTTAATTCTGTTAGTATTTGTTTCACATATGCTGGCACTCCTGTGTTGGGTCCATATATATTTATAATGGTTATATCTTCTTGTTGGACTGACCCCTTTATCATTATGTAATGTCCTTCTTTATCTCTTACTACTTTCTTCGTTTTGAAGTCTATTTTGTCTGATACAAGGACTGCAACACCTGCTTTTTTCTCCTTGTTGTTTGCATGAAATATCTTTTTCCATCCCTTCATTTTTAGTCTATGTATGTCTTTGGGTTTAAAGTGAGTCTCTTGAAGGCAGCATATAGATGGGTCTTTTTTTTTTATCCATTCAGTGACTCTATGTCTTTTGACTGGTGCATTCAGTCCATTTACATTTAGGGTGATTATTGATAGGTATGTACTTATTGCCATTGCAGGCTTCAGATTCGTGGTTACCAAAGGTTCAAGGTTAACTTCCCTACCATCTAAAAGTCTAACAACTAACTTAATATGCTATTACAAACACAATCTAAAGGTTCTTTTTTTGTTTGTTTGTTTCCTCCTTTTTCTTTCTATTCCATTCTTTATATATTAGGTATCATATTCTGTACTGTTTGTCTATCCCTTGATTGACTTTGGGGATAGTTAATTTAATTTTGCATATTCTTAGTAATTAGCTGTTCTATTTTCTTTACTGTGGTTTTATTACCTCTGGTGACAGCTATTAATCTGTAGGAACACTTCCATCTATAGCAGTCCCTCCAAAATACACTGTAGAGATGGTTTGTGGTAGGCAAATTCTCTCAGCTTTTGCTTATCTGGGAATTGTTTAATCCCTCCTTCAAATTTAAATGATAATCTTGCTGGATAAAGTAATCTTGGTTTGAGGCCCTTCTGCTTCATTGCATTAAATACATCATGCCACTCCCTTCTGGCCTGTAAGGTTTCTGCTGAGAAGTCTGATGATAGCCTGATGGGTTTTCCTTTGTATGTAATCCTATTTCTCTCTCTGGCTGCTTTTAATAGTCTGTCCTTATCCTTGATCTTTGCCATTTTAATTACTATATGTCTTGCTGTTGTCTTCCTTGTGTCCCTTGTGTTGGGAGATCTGTGCACCTCCATGGCCTGAGAGACTATCTCCTTCCCCAGATTGGGAAACTTTTCAGCAATCACCTCCTCAAAGACACTCTCTATCCCTTTTTCTCTCTTCTTCCTCTGGTACCCGTATAATGCGAATATTGTTCCGTTTGGATTGGTCACACAGTTCCCTCAATATTCTTTCATTCTTAGAGATCCTTTTTTCTCTCTGTGCCTCAGCTTCTTTGTATTGCTCTTCTCTAGTTTCTATTTCATTTATTGTCTCCTCCACCGTATCCAATCTGCTTTTAATACCGTCCATTGTGTTCTTCAATGATTGGATCTCTGACCGGAATTCATTCCTGAGTTCTTGAATATCTTTCCGTACCTCCATGAGCATGTTAATGATTTTTATTTTGAACCCCTTTCAGGGAGAGTCATAAGGTCCATATCATTTAAATCTTTCTCAGGAGTTGTGTTCATAATTTTACTCTGGACCAGGTTCCTTTGGCGTTTCATATTTGTGTATGGCACCCTCTAGTGCCCAGAAGCTCTACTCTCTGGAGCTGCTCAGCCCCTGAAGCAATGCGGGGATTGCAGGGGAGTGGTATTGGTGCCTCCAGGGAGGAAAGGGCTGTTTGCTGGTTCCTTGTTGCTATGCCTCTCTCCACTGCCTGAACCAGTGGGCTGGGCACACAGGTATAAGCCTCTGTGCTTTGCGTTTTTAGTTGCTGTAGACAGATCTTCCCTCTGGCTGGCCTAACACCAGGGAAGGATTTCCGGGTTTGCAAGCCCGGTGGGGCTGGCCAGAAGAAAGGCGCACTAGTCTGCCTGTCACAGAAGGGGTTCTTGGTGCTGTGTAGGCAGCCAGGGAGCTGGAGCACTTGAAGATCGTGAAAGCTCCCAACCTGCTGGGCAGAGTGCACCCGGACCATTTTGTCTGCCTGTCCTTTCTCCTGAGCAGTAAGCTCCGTGCAATCCTTGCCCCTTTAGCCGCTCTCTTGGTAAGGGCTTCTTTGTTAGGAAGTCTCTCAGACTGCCCGCCCTTCTTTTGTCCCCAAGCAGCTGGGTATGGATCCCTGCTTTCACAAGCAGCTGGATTCTTAGTCTCCAGGAATTCTGCCTGTCTTAGCTTTCCAACCCCCTAATTACAAGAGTATCATGCAAGCACCATGTAATGTAGGTTTGTGCTCCCAGAGCAGATCTCCAGAGTTAGGTATTCAGCAGTCCCACATCTCCACTCCCTCCCTGCTCCGTTCCTGTTCCTCTCACTGGTGAGCTGGGGTGGGGGAAGGGCTTGGATCCTGCAGGACCACAGCTTTAGTATGTTACCCTTTTCTGTGAGGGCTGCTCTTGTCTCCAGGTGTGTATGCAGTTTGTTGCCATCCTCTTTTCCGTTGCTCTTTCAAGAGTAGTTGATGTAGCTTTATTTTCATATTCTATGAGGTTTTAGGAGGAAGCCTCTGTCTAATCTCTCATGCCACCATCTTTAATCCCTCATTCAAATATTTTAAGCCTGGGACAGTACTTTAGTCCACCTGGCCAAGGTGGTTTTACTTGTAAGTAATTTAATCTGCTGCTTTAATATTCCATTTTTCATCAACCAGAGTTCCCAACTAGTGAGGGAATGGCAAATTGATGATATTGGCCTCCTCCCTCTGAGTGAGGGTTCTAAACATGCCCTGATTAGTGTGGACACTGTGTCTGGCCTAAGCCAAGCTTTCCCTTTAAAATGTTTGAATGATCAACTCCTTTGGCAATTGTCTTGGGTGTTGTTTAGAATAGACAGTATGTGCTGTTACTGCATTAACCAAATCACTGTATTTCAAGGGCAATCTGGCATCCTAGTTAGTATTCCCATCCCACCCCAGTATTGTGGTTGCCACTCTTTCTATGCATCCAACCTGCTCTATCTACTAAAGGGTCAGTTGCTAGGGCTGGTACCTGAGCTGAGGCATCAGCTTCTTGATTGCCAGGGTGTGTCAATGCCTTATGAGCTGGGAAGGGGAAGAAAGTAAGGATTATCTCACACTCATGCAGAGGAGTACAAATGTCCTTCCCCGGCTAGGCCCACTCATGAATCAGCTATCCCTTGGCTTGCCATTTTCTACTCCACAGCGTCCATCCTGGAAGAGGAGCCCAACAATCAGTGGAAAGGGTGAATGATGAATGGCCAGGGCTCATGAGTGATCACCAGCCAAACCACTCTGAGCTCAGCTCATGGGCGGTTCTGATTCATTCCTTTCTGAGAGGCTCCACCCAGTGGACCACTGTATACATGCTAGGAACTGTTGCTCTGGGGGTCGCAGACCTGTCTTCTCCATGACCTCCCTGATGCCAAGCTGGACCCATCTGACTCTGGCCTGGAAAAAGAAATGCTCAGTTAAAGTCTGACGGCTCTTAATAGAAAAGGTGGGGAGCTAGGATCCAAGAGAGGGACTCACCTGCGACCTCCATACACAGCAAGTAAGCAGTGAGCTCAGCAGGCTTGCTGGGCACCCACCTGAGGTGGACGGTGCGATTGGGGTTTGTTGAGGGTCTTCTCTGATCCCTTTTCTGACACCAGACCTGTTAAAAGATAAACTGAAGCACATTAAAATGTTTAACAGTTTATTTGAATAAAAAATCTATTTGAATCAGGCAGCACCAGACAGAAGTGGTAGGAGCACTCTACCAATGGGAGCTCCGGCGGAGACTTTATAGAGAAAAGGCAAAAGAAAGGAAATCAGCGATTGGCTATAGCTTAAAGCCTACGGGGCTGTTTATGATTAGTTGTTCTTACCTTTCAGTTTCATGGCCTGGAGACATTTACAAGGTTAGATTTTGGTTTGCTTTAAGGAGGCCACCATGGCAGGAGAGCCGCTTCAGTCTAATTGTGCCCTCGTTTAATAAATTTAACATATTTTATGCAGATTTAAGAGGCTCCATGAAAGAAATGTGGGGAAATCAATAGTTAATCAAACTTTAGAGCATCAGAGTCATCCAATGTATATCAAAATGAAGATTCTCAAACTCCTTCTTTAGGGATTTCAGTTTGGTATGTCTGTGGTGAGCATAAGAATCTACACTTTACAACCACTTCCAAATGGTATTACTAAATGTAAGGTTTCTTACTTTATACCAGTATGTCTAAAACTTGGGCGTGTATCAGAATCCTCTGGGGATATGATTGCCAGATAAAATACAGGATGGTCAGATAAATTTGAATTTCAAATAAACAACAAATAAATTTTTAGTATGTCTCAAATAATGTAATATTTGGGACAAGTCACCTGTAAATTTCAATGAAAATCAAATGTACATTCTCTCCATGCATCACTAAATTCTTTCACATTAGTAGTTTAAATCTCTCTTGTGGCACATAAATGTGATGGTTGTCTATTTTGTCTTTTTAGGATATTTCAAAGTATATAATAATCTCATCAGGAGATTATTCTCTTTATTGCTGGTTCTATTAACCTTTTCCAAGAATCTTCTGTCCTATATCTAGCTAGGGTTACCTCAGTAACTTACTGGACAACAAAAAGCTTGAGAAACTGTTATAAACTAATGTCATGATTTTTTTGTTTCTTGAGGTATAGTTGGTATGCCCTACTATATTGGTTTCAGGTATAAAACAGTGATTCAACAATTATATACATTATAAAATGTGTACCGTAAGTGTAGTCACCAATTGTCACAATTAAATGCCATATTTTATCTTGTTTCTTTGTTTCCCCTTTTATTTTTACACCTCCTCCTCCATTTTCTCCCTTTTACTTTTCTCTCTTTCCTTCTGAGGTCTGTGTCTCTGCTTTTGTCCAAGTGTCTTCATTGAAATTCCTACCAGGGCTTTCTCTCTTTCCCTTCCTTCCCTTCTTTCTGTTACCTTTCTCTTTTTAACTTCCTCCCTACCTTCCCCCCAAGCTTTTCATGTCAAAATTAAAATCTGTAGAAATGAGTTAGGGCACTGGAGACCAGCCTGCAGTATTGTGTTCCGGGAGATTCTGTTCTGACAGCCCTTTTGCTGGAGCAAGTTCCCAGTCAGGGGGAAAGAGAGCTTCGAGAAACAATTGCTTTGCCTGAGGATCTGTTGGGAGGGTGATGGATGGCACTGCAGTTACGACTTGGAGAACTGAAGGAAAAGGAGGGGAGTCATTGCTAGGCAGCGTGAGGGAGGAGGTGGCTGGGAGAAAGAGCCAGTCAGGAAGAGCTTATGAAAGGGGTGGGGGAATGCACTGCCTGTGTCTGCTGCCTGCAGGACCTTTCTGCAGATATTGTGTCTTTGTGAGCTGACTTCAGATGCCATGTGCACACAGAATGTATGCCAATGTATGTGTTGTTTATTTCAGATCATGGGTCTGTGTGAACTGCTGACTGCAAGAACCGGGAATGTATTGTTGAAAGGATTTTGCAGTCAGAGTGCTTGTTTGTGGTTCTGTGGTATGTGTAACTGACTTTTTGCCAAATGCACTGTTCTGATTCCAGCTCTGAGAGTTTAGTGGAAGTCTGGTTGACTAAGCCAAGACACAACAAACTGAGAAGGATATATGGGGGCAACATGAGATGGAAATAAGAAGTTGTTTCAACAAGAGAAAAGAAAGAGATTTGGAGAAAGGGGAATGAGAAAACAGAAGATAAAAAATAGAAATCTCTTCCTTAGAAAAGGAAGAAATTTGAGAGAAGGGAAAGAGAAGCAACATTCTTTCAGATGTAGGAACTATATACTCCTAGTTCTTCTGGTATCTTCGTGATGTTTCCTAGTTTTTCTCCCTTATTTCTTTCTGGACATAGTTTATCTTGACATGTATATTACAGTTATATTTTGGTGACATTTACAGCAGGGAATATTTAAGAACTTAATAATTATCCAGAAAGGAGCATTAACAGTTAGTTCTTAGATGAGAAAATAAAAAGAGGGTTTTTTTTTTGCTTACTGTTAGGCAAGAAAGCTATTGGACATAATGGAAAGAGATTCAGTTTTGATCAGAGGTTAATTGAACAGGATTCGTTATTTTTTTGGTGATTAAAATATGTGAAGTGCCTGGTATATTTCAAAAGCAGGGGTGTTTAAGTATACTCCATCTCCACATTCCAAAGATGTTATTGTTATTACTATGATTATTAACAAAATTTAACAGGGACTACCAATGCCTGGAATGAGATATTTAACTCAGTCATGAGAACTTCTAGATCTAGCCAAATAAACACAGAGGCAGCATAACTTTGAACTTGGATGTGGGCTGGGGAGGGAAGTCTTAACTGGGAGCATCCCAGTTTGGTTTTTTGCTAAAACACTACCTACATATTTTTGATGATTTTCACACTGCAACCATTTTGATGTCTTTCTCAGCTCTTTGCTTATGTCACGCTTTAAACCAAAGAAATTAGAAATTATTATATTCCCAATACCATTTGTTAATATGCCTTTTGTTTCATTCAGCCATCTTTTCTTCTTTTCTTTCTTTCTTTTTTTTTTAATGTCTGACTTTCTCCTTTGTTATTTCTTCCTCTCCATCATGTTTCCCAAGATTTGGTTAAAATTCTCTTTTATTTCTTTCCACTCCACTCTCTCCTTTATTGAAGTAATTGTTTTTCAGTCTTGTTCTTTCTCCTCATTTCTTTCTCTGGTGTCTTTGTCTCCAGCAGAGGGTGCCTGCTGGTGATGGGAGGTAGGGAACGGGGCCTGGGAGAATGCAGGCTGGGTGGTGGGGGAGGAAGTGGTGCTTCAGCTGTTTCTGCAATCAGCCTATAAAAGGCTGACTTAAGCCCGCCTCTGCAAATTCCTCCTCTCCTGCTCCCACAGTTCTCACCCTCAAAGGGTCTCTCCACTTCTCAACCTTAAATTCCACCTCTGTTGCTCCCTACCCCATTTCTTTGGTGATGTCACTTTCTACCCGCTGTGACTGCCAGGAACACTGACCTACTTTTGCCCTATTAGGGGCTAAATCTTGATTTCTCTGCTAAACCCCGAATTTCTGCTAAATCCTCTTTGCCCCAATGTATCAGTGGATCCCTTTTCAAACCTCAAAACACTTCACAGTCTTCTACAAGATAGTAGTTTTATTTTTTAGTATCTGAAGTTTGAGAAAAAGCATAATTATAAAAAGCTTCTGTGACTTTAGCAAATTCATTGATGACTTGAATGGATTTGTACTTTGTCAGTCAAAACTGAATCTATATATATTTGGGGAATCACACATATTACTAACAGTATTTCGTTGAATCTTTATAGGTTTATATATTTTTATAGGTACACACTTATGCTTGGTTAATGTAGTCTCAGATCCTTTGTGATAAATTCTAATATATATGTACCACTAGTTTCCAAATGCTTGTGTGTGATGTTAGAGATATATGCCAAAACAGCAGGTACTGATATCTAAATAAAACCTTACATACAGTCATCCCTCCTTATCTGCAGGGTATATGTTTCAAGACCTCCAGAGGATGCCAGAAATCCCAGACAGCGAACCCTAATATAGCTTTTCCCTATACGTACACACCTGTGATAAAATTAACTTATGAATTAGTCACAGTAAGAAATTGACAATAACTAATAATAAAGTAGGACAATTAAGCAAAATACTTTAATAAAGGTTAGGTGAATGTGGTCTCCTTCTCAAAATATTTTACTGTTCTACATTTGCCCTTCTTCCTGTGATGATGTGAGATGATAAAATGCCTCCATGTTGAGATGAAGCGAGGTGGATGACGCAGGCTTCATCACTTAGCCTTAGGCTATTAACCTTCTGACCATGTGTCAGCAGGAGGATCACCTGCTTCCAGACAGCAGTTGACTAGTTGACTGTGGGTAACTGAGACAGTGGATAAGTAAGGACTGCTCTACTAAGAAGTGGACAGAAACTCCCAAGAAAATCAGTTTTATAGCTTTTGGAGGGGTTATAAGAAGTGGTTAGGATCATGTACTTTGATGCTTGGATTCAAATCATAGTTTCATCACATTGGCTGTGTGAGTTTGGACAAATTACTCAACCTCTCTGTGCCTCAGTTTGCTCATTTGTAAAAAGGAGATAGATAAGCAAACCCAGAAGGGTTATTAGGAGAATTAAACTGTTTAATATATGTAAAAGCTCTGAGAACATTCCATGTTCTAGACAGGTGTATTATGAGACTGGGAACAGATACATAACTATTTATGTTTCAAATACTTCTGTGATCATTTGCTTATACCTGAAGTCTTCGTTCACCGTTTATTTACTAAGGAAAACAATATTATAGCTCCTATATTACAAATCTTCTAGTTGTCTGCACCAGTTGTCCAGAAAAGTTCTGGGAAACAAGGATCGCATGCAATCTGTATATCAGAGATTTGCCTAGTAATTCTGTTGTGTCACTCCACATAGATTTTTTTCCCCTCATTTTTTCTTTCTTTCTCTTTACTGTCTCCTCTGACTTTATACCATGCTTTTAAGACAAAACCCGAATTGAAAGGCACTGAGAGAGAGAAAAATCAGGGAGAAAGTCGATTTGGCAATTCAAGTAGTTGATGGAAGAAAGGTTAAATAGGAAAAGCAAGACAAGTTTTTCAAAATCTAGCTGCATGACCAATATGGGTTTGAAAACCAAGAGAGCAAAAATCATTTAATAACAAAATGAAGAAATAGGGCAGATAAGAATTTGGACAGAATAGATATAAATTGCTCTGTTTCTTTGCACCAAGGATAAATACATGAGCTTAGACTAATGAACCAGAGCTCTCTAGGCAAACCTTTTCAACATGCAGAAGACAGCAAAGCCGACCAGGACAATTATGGTGGTAGCAAGCCTTAGGATGCTTCCAGAATTTGTTCATTCAATCTGTAAATGTTTTGTTAATCATTCAGGGTGCTGCTGGTGTCATAGATATGTGACAGGTCCACATAACCCTTGTGTGGTTTGAATATAACCATTTCTGCTGTTGAAATGTCTACCAATTCATTCCTGTTTCCCCATACCAAATGGGAGGTTCTTCTACATTTGCTCATTCCATTCTCTTTTTTCATTCTTCTCAGATTGATATACTTTTAAGATACTCCAGTGGACAGGGAATTAGGAGACTAGGAAATTGCTACCAATAATTTTATATCATTGCCTCAATTTTCTCTTCTGTTAGAGGGGACTAACAACTGTTCAACCGTACAAGGTAGTGAAGCTAAAATACTGAGTTCATAAATGTTGAGCTTTTAAAATAAAGAGCATTTTACAAATGGTTGTCTCTTTAAGACATTCTCAAACTTTCATGTGTCTAAGAATCACTTGGTATGTTTACTTAAAATGCAGGCTTGTGGCTGCTTCATAAGCTGTTAAGCTTTGAGTTTGACTCAAAAATGTAGATACACAGGCTGATTCAGGTCAGGGGTGAGGGCTAAGGGATCTGCAATTTAAACAAGCATCCTAGGTTATTCCTGTGTAGCGGAGGAAAAGAAATACTGCTAATGACCAGATACAATTAAAGAAGCAGGGAAACTCAAATCAGTCCTCTTTCTAAGCCTTTTTTTCCTTTACACCCTTTCCTTCCCTGATTCAGCCCATGTGTGGTCTTTCCTCCCTTTCCACACCTCATCCTCCTTTGTGTCTGGCATTGGCATTTTCTTACATAGTCAGAGAGGCAGGCACTCAGTTTAACGTGCAGAAATGGAGTGGAGGAAAAGGAGGAGGGGAGGGATGTGGGTGGAGAAAGGTTAGATCAGTGTTTAGCTATTCTAACTGTGGACTGTTGTTGTCGGGCTGGTTCTAGCCGGCTGGCTCAGGGAGAGGAAGCCGTGGGGAGGGCTAGATCCACTACAACTGACACTGCTGTTTCTTATTTGCTAGTATAGGTTCTGACCTGACACCCACTACCTTTTCTCCAGCCACGTGAATTTTACAGTAATCACATTAGATTCCCCCAAAGAACACTGTTTTAAGTACTGATAACAATCCTGGATTCATTCTTATTTACAATTCTCCACTTTACTACTTTGAGGCCTTTAGTTTTCACCAAATCCCAGCTTGTTTCCTTGTTTTTAAACCCAGAAGGAAAAGATTTGCACCAATGGTGTCTATGGGGTATTTAAAGATTTTTGCTTGAAACGAACTCTAAATAATAATAGGTGAGTTAGCTTTTCTGGCTGCAGTAGATACACAACAGTGCAACACAAGTGGAATCAGAGACATGGAGTTGGTTGGACCTGGGCAGCTTTGTTAGGGGACATTTTGTTTTCAGTCAACTTTCACTTTTTCCCCCTAGTATCTTCATATTGTTTGCCAAGAACTTTTAAAAATACTTCTGGCTGCAAATCCAGCTTTCATATTCTAACTAGCTAATCTGACTGATAATTAACTGAAATATCAAGATAAGGTAGTTAATTCTAACATCTCTGTCTAAATCGTGGTCTTTGGCTTGTCTGCACATTAGAATTTCCTGGAGATCTTTAAAAAATATTGGTTCCTGGACCCAAAACCCAGACATTGATTTAATCAGTTTTTAAAACCTTTCCATTGATTTCTAATGTGTCTAGAAATAAGTAAAAATCTGAAGTATTTTTGGTTTAGGCAAAGGATGCATTTCAGTTTTGTCTCAAAGATATTACAGTAGCAGGGATAGCCTCACACTCAGAGAGACACGCAGTATGTATGTATAACTATTTGGACTCCTATCGCATGTATCTAAACATTGCATAGCTTTGATATTTTACTATTTTGGTTATCATTTAGTATTGTATAATAATATACCAGTATTTACTGTGCACTTATTATACAGGGCTTTATGTTTGAGTCACTTCATTAATCCTTATAACCTAATGAAGTAGTTAACCTTCATTTTGTTGATAAAACTGGGGCTTACAGAGGTTAAGCAATAATCACATGCTGCTAGTAAATAAAGCTGGATTTCAAATAAGATTTATCTGCTGCCAGAGATGCTAGGTTACTTATGTTTTCTCCAGGGATTCAACTGACCCTTACTGAAGAATATTAATTTACTGGTTAAAAATGAGTTTTATATGATTAAACCAAGACAAGCACTTAAAATACTTTTGAATATATACTGTTACCCAAAGGAGGTGTTGTGAGTCCATACATGTCTAAACATATCAACCAGGGAAGCACAGACTGTGATTAAATCTAAGAAACTGAGCCTTTTTGTACCTTGCTTTCCTATTATGGAAATGCCAAAAATAATTTCTGCTCTCATTGCTTCATACAAAAATATGAAGTAATGATTTTGACCAATAATTTCCTAAGTATTGTCTTATATGATGACAGCCTGTTTAAAATAAGCCATATCATTGGCTTAAAAAACACACACACGTAGTTTTGTTTTTGTTTTCTGGCTGTGTTGCTTAAATGAAAAGCAAAGCTGTTGTAAACATTATGAATTTCTTGTGAGTCCATACATGTCTAAATATATCAACCATGAAAGCACAGACTATGATTACATCTAAGAAACTGAACCTTTTTGTACCTTGCTTTCCCATTATGGAAACGCTGGAAATAATTTCTGCTCTCATTGCTTCATACAAAATATGAACTAATGGCTTCGACCATTAATTTCCTAAGTATTATCTTATATGACAGTCTGTTTAAAATACGCCTTATCATTGGCTTTAAACACACACACACACAGTTTTGTTTTTCTTTTAGTTTTCTGGCTGTGTTGCTTAAAGGAAAAGCAAAGCTGTTGTAAACATGAATTTCTTAGGATGTGTCTAGCATATAGTGACAGTACATGGAATGAAAGCTTTTAAAAAAAAAAGACAAGTGGTGCGTGAGTTAGTAGACAAATACTCCCTATCCGCAGTTTTACCAAAACAACCTGCTTTTTCTGGGTGATGCATGGTTGCCATGAGTTGGATTCCTGAACGGTGGGATTAAAGGATAAACTAGGTATTACTGATCCTCTGCAGATAGGTCATGCACACTTTCCCTCTGTCAATTTCACTCTGTATCTTTTGTCACATTCTCATCGTGTTAATATCTCTGTGATCAAGCTTCTCTGATCAAAAGATGGTCTCTTTTGTTTCTAGGGTAAATATACTCTATGTTCCAGGAGACTGAATATCGGAGTGGAAGTAAATACCAACATTTCAGTTTTGTAGACTTTTCCTCCTTCTGAAAGTATATCACACATCACCCTTGTTCCAGTAAATGTGTTCTTTGTGAAAATAGTTCATTATCGTAGGTTACGCTCAGTGGCATAACATGTAACAGCAGTAAATGGTTACAATAGCACTTGGTCTGTGTTGGGTATTAAGTCTTGTATACTTAACTCATTTACTCCTTATCACAACTCAATGACATAGGTACCTTTTATACTTCTTATATTTTTATAGTTAACATTTATAGGTGAGCAGATGAAGATGTCCAGACGTTAAATTATTTCAGAAGATCAAATAGGTAAGTGGACCTAGAAATCCAATTCAGTCCAAAAGTTAATCACTCTAGGTTATGCTATGTCTCTTCTCTCTCT
The DNA here is from genome assembly GCA_032199065.1 of Smutsia gigantea. Lineage (NCBI taxonomy): Eukaryota > Metazoa > Chordata > Mammalia > Pholidota > Manidae > Smutsia > Smutsia gigantea. The sequence goes on along the minus strand of JAVSCE010019995.1, from coordinate 51,776 downwards.
TTTTTTTTATGCTATGTCTCTTAAAGGACTGGGCAAAAAAAAAAATGCAGACCTAAAAGATTGGGAAAGGAGTCCTGAAAATAACTTGTTGCCTGAGGCGACCGAGGAGGGCATGTGACATGCAAGAAGGCGAACTGGTTCGGGCATTATTGTTTCTCCCATTTGGGATCTCGTGGTAGTAGTAAATGAGTAAAGTTACTTGGAAATGAATCTTCCAAGTAGCACGGTCCAGTAGCACGGTAGTGTTTGTTGCCTTTGGTTTTATTCTTCATGATCTAGAAAAAGTGTTAACAGAGTAGCAACCTAGTTGAACATATTCATATGTTTAGCCTCCTTTGGACTATAATTTTCATATAGAGCTTGGAAATTTACAAAATGGTCTTAAATATATTACCTCATTCTCAGAGCAGCCTTGGAATATAACCTATCTTTTCATAACAAAGCATCGGAGGAAGTTAATGATTTGTCCAAGGTTTAGGCCAGTTTCTAAGGCACGGCTGGCTGTTGCACACTACCCTGCCTAGATTTTTTAACCTGCTGAAAGCCCCGGGAATATATGATGTAGTTTAACAACTTGCCTCACAATATATGGAGGCATTGTCAGTGATCTTTGTTCCCAAATCTTTGCGACCCTGAGGGGAGAGCCCAGGGTTCGAGCAGCGTCTGGGCGGAGGCCGATGGGAAGGCGGCGCGGGTGGCGGGCTGGGCGGGCGCAGACACCGAGGCGCGGACACGCCGACAGCACGCTGCGCCCCGGGGGATCGCGTCGGGATTCAAAGCGTGCATGAATGGGCCGGAGGAGGGAATGGGAGGGCGGCAGGGTGTGCAACGGAAGGAATAAACTCCGCGGTTTCGAGGTGGAAACAAACCTCACCCCCCACCCCAACCCCCACCCGTTTCCCTTTCTCAGTGAGGACGGTTTGGGGGCTGGATGGGGAAAGCGCGTCCTCGAAGCTCTCTCGCGCTCCCGTATTCCTCCCAGCGTGCGCGCTCTGCCGCCTCTCCTCAGGCCGAGGGGCCGGCGATGGCTGCGAGCGCGGATGGTGATCCCGGAGGGCGGGTCCCGACGCAGGTGTCAGACCCGCTAGGCCGGGCTTCGCTGTGGAGCCCTCCCCGACTCCGTCGGCCACCGGCCTCCGCCCCCTGCCCGCCGCGCCGCCGCGATGGAGGGCGGGGCCGGCGCGCGCGAGGGTTCTCCGCACGCGGGCGGGTGGCGCGCGCTGCCTCGGTCTAGGGTAGCGCGGGGCGGTCTCCGCCGGCGGCGCGCGCGCTGGGTGTGAGCGGGGACGCGCGCCCGCGCACGACAGACCAGTGAGGGAGCGAGGAGCGGCCGGGTATGTGTGTGTGTGTGTGTGTGGAAGTGTGCGCGTGGGAGTGGGGAGAGGAAGAGCCGGGCCGCCAGCGAGGCTGAGAGAGGGGGCGAGTGTGCCAGGGCGCCCGGCCTGGCGGCGGGAGCCGCGGAGAAAGGAGGCGGCTCCTGGCATCCCGACGCCCCCCGCCCCCTCTTCCTCAGACTTCCAGCCCGCCCGGCAGCCCGCGCTTCCCTCAGAGGCCCCGGCCCAACTCAGCTGGCTGCGCGGCGAGGGAGGAGCCGCCCGAGCCAGGTGAGCGGCTCGATCGCTACCCCCGCCCCTGGAGGGGCGTGAGGCGGAGGTGCGTCCGCTCCCGCCCCCACCTCCGTGGGCCCGGGCGCGACCGGCGGGCTCGGTCCGGGGAGGACGGGGCTGAGCGCACCCGGGCCGGGCGTGTAGGCCGGTGGTCGCTGCGGGGCCGGGGGCGGCGGCGCGCGAGGCCGAAGCGGGCGGGCGAGTGTGCGGGGCGGGAGTCGCCCCGGCGTGTGCGTGAGCCGGGAGAACTGCTGGGAGCGGCAGCGACCTCGGCTGCGGAGTAGGGGCTCCCCGGTTTGGGAGGGGGTGTGGTAACCCTGGGAGTGCTTGTTGGAGTAGAACGTGCGTTCTGCTAACCTGTCCTGGAAAGTGGTAATCCGTACCGCCTCTGCTTCCTTCAGACGAATTCCTGTGGTGTGACCGAGGGAAGAGGATGTGGTGCAGTTCCTATGTTGTTAATTCCACGTTTTCCTCGCTACGTGTAAATTGTAGAGTGTGACAGTCATTCCTCTCTTTCCTTTGACAGCCTTCTGAATAATGGGGTGAGAAGATAATTGCTTGTCTTGTTTAATTTTTTTAAAGCATTTGACCAGAATGCAAATCTTACCTCCCACCCCCACCTTTAAAAAACCCAACATAGGGACAATAACCTCAGGATTACCTTAGTAATGAATCCTTATCTCTGATAGATTTGTAATTCCAGTATTTTATCCCGTTTGTATTTATGCGTAGAGATAGGGCGGCAATTCTATTCTGTGAGTGGGGCTATTACATTGTGTTGAATGTAACTTCCATATAAATTCTTTGAATGTGCTCTTATTTTCCCATTAATTACATAAATTGTTCCTACATTTTTGTGGAGTTGGGTTAAATTCTAAATCTGTATGGAAATCATATAGGCAGCCTAATAGGGAAGGTTTTCCATTTTTGTGGGCTTGATGTGTTTATTATGTTTATGGACGTTCTTAATTATTAACTAACCATTCAAATTTAATGTTAAGTAAATCATTTCACAACATTGCGTAGTTTAAACGTCATCTTTTTCTCTGTGTGTGTTTTGGTTTTCTTTTTTAATTCCTAATTCATTGTCAAATACTTTTAAGCTATTCATTGGGAATAATAGCACTGTCTGAAAGTCTGAAAGTCCAGGCATGGAGATAGAACGTTTATTTTCTAACTTTTAGAATAAAAACCTCTAATTTTTGAAATTAACAGTTAAATTTCTTTTCCAGTGGTTACTGGGTGCTGTTTTCTTAGTGTGTCAAAGGGGAGGAGGCGTATTTTGTATTGAGGTGATCTTTTGTTCATTCCTTTTCATCTTGGTTAGTGCTGTTAATTTCCTTCTTTTAGATGCAGTTGGTTGGCAACGTGGCTGTTGATGCTTTTCTCTCTCTCTGTCTCCCTTTTTTCTCTCAGACTTGTCTTCCCTTACCTCCACCAGATGCTGGAGTCTGCTTGTTGGGGAGGGGGGGGGCAGTCTGTGATTCTGAGAACAGAGAGCCCAGAAGGGGAACGGCCATAGTCACATACAGTCCTCCACTCAGAGAGCCACTTTTCCGTTCCCACCTTTCCCCCTTGCAGGGGGAATGAGATGTATATTTAACCTTTAGGCTTTTGGCTACCAGCTAAAATTCTACTTAGTGTCTTGTGGATTGCTTTTGAATTTTTTCTCATGTTTCATTAGAGTTCCTGTTGAATATAATAGCATTTGGGGTTGGAGGGGAGAGTGACCTTTTCATTCAGTCCCCTTTTCCTCTCCAGAGGGAAATTACCAGCAACATCTTAAAAATCCTCTACCCATTCTCAGCTATATTGTGAAGAAACACAAGTGAACGTTTATTTTCCTGTGACCAGTGAACACCAGCCAAGCTTCAAGCATTGGTTTTTTGGGGCACAGAAAGAAACATATCTTAAATCTCCCACTTCTTCCTTTCCTCAGGTTGTATCCACCTGGGATTTGCTACTGGGGTAAGTTACTAGATTACTTTCTCGAAACTTCTTCCCTTTCTGTGAGCTGGGAGACTGAACACCCATGAACCCTGGAAAGGCTTAGGGAAGGGTACAGAGCAAGCAGACAGTTTGGGAAGAGGCTTTTATCTTCCTCTGGGGAGCAGGCATAGAGACCTAAACTGAGTAAATATGGGTGGAGGAAGTGCTTCTATACCCACGAACGACATATAAAGAGGGAGAGAAAACCAAACATAAAGTAAGGAGAGGGTGAGTTTTACTGTATGTTTGCTGACATCTGTTTTGGGTTGTACTTTAGTGATGGGGATTTGTAGAGAGACTATGGCAGGTTAGTTTAAGAAAGTGTTTTCTGCAAGTGGGATTAAGTTGTAAGCATATGAGAAAGAGCCTTTAGAAATTATCATAGTAATTTTAAAATGGGTGTAGATTGGGTTAGGAATAATGAGAAAAGTGCTATTTTTAAATGTTAGCTGTACTGGAATGTGCAGTTGTTTCAGCAGAGGTTGAATAGGGGAGATTAGGTACAGATGTTGGGAAAATTGTCTTTCATTAATTGGGAATTTTGCTGGTTGTCATATGAAGGGTCGTTAAGAAATAATATAGTAATTAAAAAATAATATAGTACTTCCAAAAATATCTGTACATACTGTATTTTAGATTCATGTGTCATTATATATCTGTGAACATGTTAGGTTTTCAAAAAAAGACTGACTTTCTGGCTTCATAGTAACTAGTGCCGTAGTGTTATTTTCAGTGTTTTCTTTTCCAGTGTTTTTTTTTCCTTTCAAAATTGGCTTGGAGGACAAAAGCCACAGAGCCAGCCAGCTCCCTTGGAGCCTGGTCTGCATGGAACCCATCTGCTTACGTCTTTTTTCCTCCTCTTAACAAAATTGTTTTTTTTTATCCCTAACTTTAATTGTTAATGGAAGTAGTTGTTTTAGGACCAGTTGTATAATGATGATAGACAGTAGCATTAGGTTTGGATTGTTTATTTTTTGTGAGAAGTTGAAAAAATAAATTATGAATTTTTGACAGCTATTTTTAGATCTTACAGGGTACTCATTTGCCTGGTATTTAATACTGAAAATAGCTATGGTTTTTGATACTCCCTTATGATTCAGTATAGCAAATTCCTATAAAATAACTCTTAACTCTTAGCTTTTTTTTCTGTCATATGTGACTGTCCACTGGGGATAACAGCAGGGAATAAAACCGGTTGGGATTCTGATTTTATGGAGTTCATAGTCTGACTAATTTTGTTGATATCTGTACTTTCCATCTGTTAGTCAGTGCTCCCTTCAGTGTCTGGAGGAGTCTACTAGGTTCTTATAAAATGTGAACCAATTTGTGAGTTGAATTAACAAAACAATCTTCTGCAAATGATGATATACCTAATTAAGTTTTTACTACCTTTCTTTCAAAAGTGGCAGGACATTGCTAAGTCATGATAAAAAATTTTTATCCAAACCTACCTCTTGAATGTTGTTACGCTATTTAGCTCCTTACATTCCATTTCTTTTCTCTCTTTCTTTCTATGCAAGTCTGACCAAATAGCAGCCTTGGAATTCTTCTGTGATGCTTTGGAATTCTCAGTTGTTAACTTATTCCTTTGACCTGTGATTTAGTTAGCCATATCTATAAAGCCTTCGTCTTGAGTTTATTAATAGCTTCCCAACCCCTTTTTCAAACCAATGTCCTGAAAGAAAACTTAGAAAGAAGGCCCAACATTTAACGTGTTAAATGTGGTGAACTTTGAGCTATACTGTGTGTTGCATCTCAGGAATATTTTTCAAGTTTTGTGCCATGTTCCAGAGATATTTTGGTAACATTCCTCTATTAAGTGAAATCATTAGAAATTTTATTTGGATTCCAGAGAAAATCTTTTTCCAAGGTCTAATTTTGGAATTTTAGTAATTAATGTACCAGTAATTGAAGTAAAGGTAAAGGTTTTCTTTCACCTTTTGTTTGGAGATGTAAAAATTTGCACGTTAATTTGCTCATTACATTTTTTTTTCCATCTCCACTTTTCTTTTTATTGTGGTAAAATACAACATAAAATTTACCATCTTAATGTTTTTAAGTACACAGGTTAGTGGCATTTAATTGTTTTGCAGCCCCTGCTATACCCATTTCTAGAACTCTTCCAGTTGCAAAATTGAAACTCATACCCATGAAAGTTACTCCCCATTCCCCTAACCCCAACCCTTGGCAACAACCATTCTACTTTCAATTTGCTGTAGATACTGGAGCATAATGTCCCCAGGGTGCACCCATGTTGTATCATGTATCAGAACTTAATTCCTTTTTAAGGCATTGTATGTATATACAACATTTTGCTTATTTATCCATTGATGGGCACTTGGATTTGCTTCCACCTTTTAGTTATTGTGAGTAATGTTGCTATGGACGTGTATGTACAAATACCTCTATGAGACTCTGCTTTCACTTCTTTGGGGTATATACCTAAAAGTGGTTTTGTTGGAACATAATGATAATTCTGTTTTTAATTTTTTGAGGATCTGTTGTTCTTAGTTCCACTATACTACTGTCCATAGCAGCTGCACCATTTTACCTTCTCACCAGCAGTTTGCAAGGCTTCCAGTTGCTCTACATCGTCCCCAACATTTATTAGTTAGTTATTTTCGTAGTAACCATGCAAATGTATGCAAGTAGTTTCATAGTCTTGATTTTCATTTTCCTAATGATGAGTGATGTTCAGCATCTTTTCTTACTCATGACATTTTAACATCAGATCATTTTTAGCTCTATGAGGTCTGGAACTTAGTTTATTTTGTTTACCATGGTATCTATGGGTGGAGTGCACAGTAGGCACACAAATATTAATTGAATATAATGCTTAAGTGAATGCTTAGCCTGTGTATTTTGTAGTTCTCTTAGATTCTTAGGTTACTCGAGATTAAGACTGATTTTTGACACTGAAAAGTTCCCTTTTTTTGGTGGGGGGAGAGGAATATAGAAATACTCTTTCAGGGATGTTGTGAAAATAAATGTAAAAGTGAAATGATCAAATGTAAAAGGAATCTCTTTTATAAACAGTGCCACTATTTGCTGATATATGATGCAAACGATGTCAAGGGAAAAATTTCCTCTAACTTTGAGCAAGTTAGGATAAAGTATATTTGTTAAGGTAAGCATCAGTGGCCTGTAATAAAGAATCCCCAAATATCATTGACATAAATGAGATAGAAGTTTCTCTTTCTCATGCCGGAGAGGTAGTAGGCAGTCCAAGGCCACGGCACTACACAGTTGTCAGGGATTCAAGTTCTAACATGTAGCTGTGCTTTTTTCCTAGGATTGGTGCCTGTCCACACAGTCTTGGTTGTTAGAGCTGTGGCCATGACATCCACATTGCAGGTAGCAGCGTGGAGGAAGGGCCAATGGACACCTCTTAAGTATGCTTCCTGGAAGCTGCAGTGTGCTACTTTCACTCAGCTCTCATTGGCCACATCTAGTTGCAAGAAAGCCTAGGGAATATAGTCTTTAGGTTACATGGGATTGTGCTCAGCTATATATCATTACTAAGAGGTAAGTACAAAATGGATATTGGGAGGCAAGTGGCAGTCTCTAAAGTATGTGGAATTTGAAGTCACTCTTGGCTCTACCACTTTCTAATTATGTGACTTTAGACAACTTAGTGAAACTCTCTGCCAGAACAGCTTCACATGTCAAATGAAGACAATAATTTATCAAAGGGATGGTTGTGAGGATTAAATGAGAAGATACAAATACACTGCCTAACTCAGGATTTGGTATGTACAGTCACTCAGAATCTGAAGTTATTTTCTTTATCCAACTTTTTGTGTCTTTACGTAGAACAGAAAAGAGTGCAAAGAAATCAGAAAACCTGAATCCTGTTCCTGGCTCTACTATTGTGATATCTTGGGCAGGCCATTTCTTAAAATGGGATAATATTTGTCTGTGTTCCTCACATAATTATGCATATTAAATGAGAAAATATATGTGGAAAGTGTGTTGTGAACTGTAAATGTAGGATGTTTTTAACCTCACCTGTATGTGTTGTTTTTGCCTTTGTCATGCATTTGTTTATTTGCATGAAGAAGGAATTTATAGGTACTTGTCTATGTATTGTAAAGTGTTGCCTGTCCTTACCCTCATTGCTTTTTCTCATTCTGTGTAAACATTCATCTTGTACCATTAGTTTTTGCAGTCTTTTGATAAAGGAACAGTATTGAGTTTGGATAGGAGAATGATTATCCCCTCATTTTTCACCCATAATCATGTATGTAGCTTTTTTTTTTTTAAAGGCATCATAGGTGAAAACTCTAAGGAGAGAGCATGAGTGAGTGTGTTGTGTAAACTTTGGGAGATTAGATGTTTGCTCCATTTTTGAGGTATACTCTTTCATATATAAGGAGGGACCATAGGCACTGTCTTACATTTCTCTTTTGTCACTGCTGAAGTCAAATTGATTAATATCAAGCCTCCTGCTCCTACTTTCATAGTGTTCCAGTTTACCTTCAGGGTAAAGTGGTACAGAAATGGCATTTTATAAACTCAAAAAACCTAAGTGATATTATTTTATAAGTCATTGATAAAACAATGATACTTAATTTAAGTGGCATCTTAGCTAAAGGATAAGATTGTATAGGATGAAACCAAGTTTCAAAGGGTCATTGTTTTGTGATTTATTGATGAGCATTATTAGTGGGTAATGGGGTAACTGGATTTTAACATTATTATTTGGTAGTTTCTGAGGCTCTTTTGAGATTTTCAGCTATTACCCATTCACTTTCTGAGCCTTCAATAAGAGCTACAAAAGTTACCTGCCTCCCTTCCAACACAGTCGTTCTTTCTCCCTTCTCAATGCCTTTGTCCCTCTATCACTTATTCCCACTCTTTCTCATTTCTAACAGTAATTTAGACCTACCTCTGGTGTATACTTTTGAATAGAGTAAGGGAAAGGAAAGATGGTAAAATCTCATATAAATCCCAAATTTTGTATTAGGGGGGTTTTAAAAGAATTGGAGGCTTTAGGACTCATTGAGAGAAAAAGCCTTGATAAATAGCTCCTTGGTTAAAACTTGAAGCATCACAAAGTTGGCCTTAAAGGATGTAATTTTATTACTAAGTCAGTTAATAAGCACATAATGTGATTTGGAGGACAGCTGTTTGGATTCAGAATCAGAAAGTCTCTTTTAGTCTAGGCTGTGCTATTTAGTATTAGTTAGTAAAAAATACATATTTTAGGTAAGTCTCTTAATTCTCTTCATCTCAGTTTCTTAATGTGTGAAATGGTTACTGTAAAACCTGAGGTTTAATTGAAATGGTATATATGAGCATGCTCAATAAATTAGCCCAATGTCCAGAATTTGATAAGGCATGTATATCGTTCACCATCCTCATATATTGTGCTTCTATTATGGGATATAATGTCTTGGAAATGCTAGGTTTTGTGGATAGACAAGAAGATGTAAACTCCTTTATACAATAAGATTAAGAATAATTTTTGTGGGGAAAAGGCCCATAAACTTTTAAATCTTGAGTAATAAAGGGGGAAAAGTATTCACAGACCTTGAATGTTTCAGGTCCCTAGTTTGAGAAGCACTGATATAAGCTAGTGTTATTCTTTTTTTTCTTTTTTTTTTAAATTAAGGTATTATTGATATACACTCTTATGAAGGTTTCACATGAAAAAACAATGTGGTTACTACATTTACCCATATTATCAAGTCCCCACCCATACCCCATTGCAGTCACTGTCCAGCAGTGTAGTAAGATGCCACAGATTCACTATTTGCCTTCTCTGCTACAAGCTAGTGTTATTCTTTGAACATACTTTTGAATTATGATTTATCTCTAAAAAAGAGAAATTGCAATGAACAGTATCATTTAAGTATGACCATCTACATGAAAAGGTAGGTTTTTAAGAATCCATCTTATTGTACTGACAGACCCTAGTTAAAAAAAAACCAGACCCCTGAATTGCAACATAGTCTGATGATCGCTAGAATATATATATATAATAAAATAATGACTCATGGATTTAGGATGACTTTTAGGAGTCAGGAGTTAATAGCTGTGTTAACACTTGAGCCCAAAGTTCATTAAGTAGGTAGGTCTAGGATACATATTCCAAGCCAAAGGAGGTATGAAAGAATATTATATATATATATATATATATTTTTTTTTTAATATAATTTATTTTATTATCATTAATTTACAATTACATGTGCAATATTACGATTATTAAACTACCCCTTCATCAGGTCCCCCCCACCAACCCCATTACAGTCACTGTCCATCCGCGTAGTGAGATGCAATAGAATCACTACTTGTCTTCTCTGAGTTGTACTGCCCTCCCCGTGCCCCCCCAACATTACATCTGCTAATCGTAATGCCCCTTTTTCCCTCTTATCCCTCCCTTCCGCCCATTTTCCCCAGTCCCTTTCCCTTTGGTAACTATTAGTCCGTTCTTGGGTTCTGAGTCTGCTGCTGTTTTGTTCCTTCAGTATTTTTTCTTTGTTCTTATACTCCACATATGAGTGAAATCATTTGATACTTGTCTTTTTCGGCTTGGCTTATTTCACTGAGCATAATACCCTCTAGCTCCATCCATGTTGTTGCAAATGGTAGGATTTGTTTTCTTCTTATGGCTGAATAATATTCCATTGTGTATATGTACCACCTCTTCTTTATCCATTCATCTACTGATGGACACTTAGGTTGCTTCCATTTCTTGGCTATTGTAAATAGTACTGCAATAAACATAGGGGTGCATCTGTCTTTTTCAAACTGGGCTGCTGTGTTCTTAGGGTAAATTACTAGGAGTGGAATTCCTGAGTCAAATGCTATTTCTATTTTGAGTTTTTTGAGGAACCTCCATACTGCTTTCCACAATGGTTGAACTAATTTGCATTCCCACCAGCAGTGTAGGAGGGTTCCCTTTTCTCCACATCCTCGCCAACATTTGTTGTTGTTTGTGTTTTGGATGTTGGCCATCCTCACTGGTGTGAGGTGATATCTCATTGTGGTTTTAATCTGCATTTCTCTGATGATTAGTGATGTGGAACATCTTTTCATGTGCCTGTTGGCCATCTGAGTTTCTTCTTTGGAGAAGTGTTTATTCATGTCCTCTGCCCGTTTCTTAATTGGATTATTTACTCTTATGTTTGTGGAGGTGGGTGAGTTCTTTATATATTTTGGATGTCAACCCCTTATTGGATATGTCATTTATGAATATATTCTCCCATACTGTAGGATGTCTTTTTGTTCTACTGATGGTGTCCTTTGCTGTACAGAAGCTTTTCAGCTTGATATAGTCCCACTTGTTCATTTTTGCTTTTGTTTCCCTTGCCCGGGGAGATATGTTCATGAAGAAGTTGCTCATGTTTATGTCCAAGAGATTTTTGCCTATGTTTTTTTCTAAGAGTTTTATGGTTTCATGACTTACATTCAAGTCTTTGATCCACCTTGAGTTTACTTTGTGTATGGGGCTAGACAGTAGTCCAGTTTCATTCTCTTACATGTAGCTGTCCAGTTTTTCCAACACCAGCTGCTGAAGAGGCTGTCATCTCCCCATTGTATATCCAAGGCACTTTTATCAAATATTAATTGACTGTATATGTTTGGGTTAATGTTTGATTTTCTATTCTGTTCCACTGGTCTGTGGGTCTGTTTTTGTGCCAATACCAAATTGTCTTGATTACTGTGGCTTTGTAGTAGAGCTTGAAGTCAGGGAGTGTAATTCCCCCTGTTTTATTCCTCCTTCTCAGGATTGCTTTGCTATTCGGGGTCTTTTGTGGTTCCATATGAATTTTAGAATTATTTGTTCCAGTTCATTGAAGAAAGCTGTTGGTATTTGGATAGGGATTGCATTGAATCTGTAGATTGCTTTAGGTAGTATAGCCATTTTGACAATATTTATTCTTCCTAGCCAAGAGCATGGGATGCATTTCCATTTGTTAGTGTCCTCTTTAATTTCTCTTAGGAGTGTCTGTAGTTTTCAGAGTACAGGTCTTTCACTTCCTTCGTTAGGTTTATTCCTAGGTATTTTATTCTTTTTGATGCAATTGTGAATGGAATTGTTTTTCTGATTTCTCTTTCTGTTAGTACATCGTTAGTGTATAGGAAAGCAACAGATTTCTGTGTGTTAATTTTGTATCCTGCAACTTTGCTGAATTCAGGTATTAGTTCTAGTAGTTTTGTAGTGGAGTCTTTAGGGTTTTTTATGTACAATATCATGTCATCTGCAAATAGTGACAATTTGACTTTTTCTTTACCAATCTGGATGTCTTGTATTTCTTTGTTTTGTCTGATTGCTGTGGCTAGGACCTCCAGTACTATGTTGAATAACAGTGGAGGGAGTGGGCATCCCTGTCTTGTTCCCGATCTTAGATGAAAAGCTTTCAGCTTCTCGTTGTTAAGAATGATGTTAGCTGTGGGTTTGTCATATATGGCCTTTATGATGTTGAGGTACTTGCCATCTGTACCCATTTTGTTGAGAGTTTTAATCATGAATGGATGCTGAATTTTGTCAAATGCTTTTTCAGCATCTACGGAGATGATCATGTGGTTTTTGTTCTTCTTTTTGTTGATGTGGTGGATGATGTTGATGGATTTTCGAATGTTGTACCATCCTTGCATCCCTGGGATGAATCCCACTGGATCATGGTGTATGATCCTCTTGATGTATTTTTAAATTTGGTTTGCTAATATTTTGTTGAGTATTTTTGCATCTACGTTCATCAGGGATATTGGTCTGTAATTTTCTTTTTTGGTGAGGTCTTTGCCAGGTTTTGTTATTAGAGTGATGCTGGCTTCATAGAATGAGTTTGGAAGTATTCCCTCCTCTTCTATTTTTTGGAAAACTTTAAGGAGAATGGGTGTTATTTCTTCTCTATATGTCTGGTAGAATTCAGAGGTAAATCCATCTGGTCCGGGGGTTTTGTTCTTGGGTAGTTTTTTGATTACCGATTCAATTTCGTTGTTGGTGATTGGTCTGTTTAGTTTTTCTGTTTCTTGTTTGGTCAGTTTTGGAAGGTTGTATTTTTCTAAGAAGTTGTCCATTTCTTCTATGTTTTCCAGCTTGTTAGCATATAGATTCTCATAATATTGTCTTATAATTCTTTGTATTTCTGTGGGGTCCGTCGTGATTTTTCCTTTCTCATTTCTGATTCTGTTTATGAGTGTAGATTCTCTTTTTCTCTTAATGAGTCTGGCTAGGGGTTTATCTATTTTGTTTATTTTTTCAAAGAACCAGCTCTTGGTTTCATTGATTTTTTCTATTGTTTTATTCTTCTCAGTTTTGTTTATTTCTTCTCTGATCTTTATTATGTCCCTCCTTCTCATGACTTTGGGTCTCATTTGTTTTTCTTTTCCAATTTCAGTAATTGTGTCTTTAGACTGTTCATTTGGGAATGTTCTTCCTTCTTTAAATATGCCTGGATTGCAATATACTTTCCTCTTAGAACTGCCTTTGCTGCGTGCCATAGAAGTTGTGGCTTTGTGTTGTTGTTGTCATTTGTCTCCATATATTCTTTGATTTCTGTTTTGATTTGGTCATTAATCCATTGATTAATTAGGAGAATGTTGTTAAGTCTCCATGTATTTGTGAGCCTTTTTGTTTTCTTTCTAAAATTTTATTCTAGTTTTATACCTTTGTGATCTGAGAAGTTGGTTTGTAGAATTTCAATATTTTTGACTTTACTGAGGTTCTTTCTGTGGCCTAGTATGTGGTCTATTCTGGAAAATGTTCCATGTGCACTTGAGAAGAATGTGTATCCTGTTGCTTTTGGGTGTAGAGTTCTGTAGATGTCTGTTAGGTCCATCTGTTCTAGTGTGTTGTTCAGTGCCTCTGTGTCTTTACTTATTTTCTGTCTGGTTGATCTGTCCTTTGGAGTGAGTGATGTGTTGAAGTCACCTAAAATGAATCCATTGCTGTCTATTTCCTCCTTTAAATCTGTTAGTATTTGTTTCACATATGCTGGTGCTCCCGTATTGAGTGCATATATATTTATAATGGTTATATCTGCTTGTTGGATTGACCCCTTTATCATTATGTAATGTCCTTCTTTATCTCTTGCTGATACAAGTACTGCAACACCTGCTTTTTCTCCTTGTTGTTTGCATGAAATATCCTTTTCCATCCCTTCACTTTTAGTCTGTGTATATCTGGGTTTGAGATGAGTTTCTTGTAGGCAGCATATAGATGGGTCTTGCTTTTTCATCCATTCTGTTACTCTGTGTCTTTTGATTGGTGCATTCAGTCCATTTACATTTAGGGTGATTATCGATAGATACGTACTTATTCCCATTGCTGGCTTTAGATTCGTGGTTACCAAAGGTTCAAGGTTTGCTTCTTTACTATCTAACAATCTAACTTAACTTTCTTGTTAAGTTATTGTAAACACTGTCTGATGTTTCTTTATTTCTCTCCCTTCTTATTCCTCCTCCTCCATTCTTTCTATACTAGGTGTTTTATTCTTTGCCTTTACTTAGTATTTGGATGGTCTGCTTTCTTTGCTATGATTCCATTTTCTCTGTTGACATCTTTTTAGCCTTAGGGGTGCTTCCCTCTAGAGCATTTCCTTTTAGATGTCCTCTAGATGTGGTTTATGGGAGGCAAATTCTCTCAGCTTTCACTTGTCTGGAAATTGTTTAATCCCTCCGTCATATTTAAATGATAATCGTACTGGATACAATATTCTTGGTTCGAGGCCCTTCTGTTTCATTACATTAAATATATCATGCCATTCTCTTCTGGTCTGTAAGGTTTCTGTTGAGAAGTCTGATGATAGTCTGATGGGTTTTCCTTTGTAGGTGATCTTTTTTCTTTCTCTAGCTCCCTTTAATACTCTGTCCTTACCTTTGATCTTTGCCATTTTAATTATTATGTGTCTTGGTGTTGTCGTCCTTGGGTCTCTTGTGTTGGGAGATCTGTGGGCTTCTGTGGACTATGAGACTATTTCCTTCCCCAGCATGGGGAAGTTTTCAGAAATTATTTCTTCAAAGACACTTTCTATCCCTTTTTCTCTCTCTTATTCCTCTGGTACTCCTATAATGTGAATATTGTTCCATTTGGATTGGTCACACAGTTCTCTTAACATTCTTTCATTCCTAGAGACCCTTTTATCTCTCTCTGCCTCAGCTTCTCTGTATTCCTGTTCTCTGATTTCTATTCCATTCACAGTCTCTTGCATCTCATCCAGTCTGCTGTTAAGCCTGTCGATCGCTTGTGTGATTTCTGCATTGTCTTTCCTCACTTCCCTCACTTCCTCCCTCAGCTCTTGCACATTTCTCTGTAGATCCATCTGTATGGTTATGGCTTTTATTCTGAATTCTGTTTCCGGAAGATTGTGCATTTCCATCCCTTCAGGCTCCCGCTCTGGGGTTGTCTCGTTGATCTTAATCTGGACCATATTCCTCTGTCTTTTCATGGCTATAGAAGTGGTCACTGGCAGTTGCCACGTATGTCAGCTAGGCTCTTTAAGACTTTAAAAAGAAAAAAAAAGAAAGAAAGAAAGAAAGAGAAGACAGAAAGAAAAAAAAGAAAGAAAAGGAAAGAAAAAAGAAAGGAAGAAAAAACAAAAAACAGAACAAACAAAACAAAACAACAACAACAAAAAAGAAAAACTCCCACCGGGAGTAGATTCTGTGGGGATGCTGTAGGTGGCGCTGTTGCTCCAGTATTCCACAGCCGCGGCTGCGCCACTCCTCATGGCCCTTTATAGCTCTGCCTCGCGGGTTGCCGAGTCTTCTCAGGTGTAGCTGCAGGCTATGTGCTGTCCTATATCTTCTGGTCTCCTTTTTAGGGATAGTTGTACTTGTTGTGTTTTCATAAATACATATGGTTTTGGGAGGAGATTTCCGCCGCCCTGCTCACGCCGCCATCTGAAGTTCTGGGAATTTTAAGGGGGCACTATTAAATCCAATACATGGGGTATTATAAACAACTTTATGTCAACGGATTGAACAACAACTTACTAGAAAATGGACAAATTTCTAGAAAGATATGAATGAACCTGATTCAGGAAGAAATAGAAAATCTGAATTGACCTATAACAAGTAAAGAAGATTAAATAGTAATTAAAAATTTCCAAAGAAAAGTCCATGTCCAGATGGCTCCACCATCAAATATTTAATGAAGGAATAATACCAATCATTCACGAACCCTTTCAGAAATGAAGGAATGCCCATTTTCCAACTTATGAGGCCAATATTATCTGATAACAAAGTCAGGCGAAGATATCCCAATGAAAGAAAAGTACAAACCAATATCCCTCATGAACATAGATGCAAGCACCCTAACAAAATATTAGTGTGATAGACAGAATTCTAACATTCCTGCTCATTAATGTACACACACCTTGTCTCAGTTATTTAATCAAAGTTATTTAATCAAACACTGACCTAGGTTTTGCTGTGAGGGGATTTTGCAGATGTAATTAAGGTCCTAAATCAGTTAACTGATGGGGAGATGATCCAGGTGGGCCTGACTTAACAGGAGCCCTTTAATACAAAGAGATTTCACTGGTTGGTATCAGAAGGGGAAGTCAGAAATTTGAAGTGTGACAAGGATTCGATATGCTATTGCTGCTTGAAAATGGAGAAGGCAAGGATATCAGTCGTCTCCAGTTGCTTAGAGTAAGCTCCCAGGTATTAACCACAAAGGAAACAAGTGCCTTAGTCCTACAATGACAAGGAATGCAATTCTGCCACCAAGAATGAGCTTGAAAACATATTTTTCCTCAGAAACTCCAGATGAGACTCAGTTTGGCTGGCATCTTAATTTCAGCCTTGACACCCTGAGCAGAGAACCCAGTCATGACATGCAAGACTTCTGATACACAACTGTGAGCCAATAAATGGGTGTTGTTTTAAGCTGCTGAGCTTGTGGTAATTTGTTATGCAGCAATAGAAAACTAATACAATTAGCAAACCAAATTCAGCAACATGTAAAAAGAATTATACACCATGACACAAATGAGATTTAGTTTAGTAATGCTGGATTGGTTTAATATCTGAAAATCAATTAATGTAATATACTATACTAATAAAGTAAAGAAAAAATACATGTTAATCTCAAGAGAAGCAGAAAAAGAATTTGACAAAAGCTAACTCCCATTCATGATGCAAGAAGCCAGAAATAAAAGGGAATTTCCTGAACCTATAAAGAGTTTCTAAAAAAAAATCCACACTTAACATCACACTTAACAGTGAAAACTAAATGCTTTCCCCTAAGTTTAGGGACAAGGAAGGACTTGTGCTTTCATCACTTCTTTCAACATTGCATTGGAATATCTGACTAATGCAATAAGGCAAAAATAAATAGAGATTAAATAAATAAATAAATGCCTCAAGATTGGAATGGAGGAATTAAAATTGCTGTTATTCACAGATTGCATGTGTAGATAATCCCAAGAAATCTACAAAACACTTACTAGATCTAATAAATGACTTTAGCAAGGTGGCATGATACAAGATCAATATACAAAAGTCAATTACATTGCGACATACTAGCAATAAACCATTGGATATTGTAATTAAGAAAACAGTTCCATTCATAATAGCATCAAGAAGAATAAAATACTTAAGAATACATTTAACAAAACAAGTGAAAGACTTGTATAATAACAACTATAAAACATTGTTGAAAGAAATTAAAGAAGACTTAAATAAATGGAGACATCTCATGTTCATGGATGGAAATGTTCAATATTGTGAAGAAGGCCATTCTCACAAAATTCATCTATAAATCACTAAAATTCTTATCAAAATCCTACCAGGACCTTTTTTTGTAGAACCTGATAAATAGATCCTAAATTTATATGGACATGCAAAGACCCAAAGAAGTGAAAACAATTTTGAAAAAGAAAGACAAAATTTGAGGACATACATTACTCAGTTTCAAAATTTACTACAGAGCCACAGTTAACAAGACAGTATGCCGATAGCAAGGATATACATAGAGATCAATAGAACAGAACTAAGGGTCCAGAAATATATCTTCACACTTATGGTCAACTGATTTTCCACAAAGGTGTCAAGGCAATTCAATGGGAAAGAGTCTTTTAAATGAATGATGCTGGAATGAATAATTGAATATCCACTTGCAAAAAGAATGATCCCATCACAGTCCATATACAAAAATCCACTTGAAATGGATAATCAGACCAAATATAAGAGCTAAAACTGTAAAATTTATGGAAGAAAATGTAAGAGAAAGTGTTTATGACCTAGAGAACTCATGACCTTGACTTCTTAGATACAATATCAAAAGCGTAATCCATAAAAAAAGCTATAAGTGGGCTTCAACATAATTAAAAACAGTTGTACTTCAAAAGACATAATTAAGCAAACTGGTAATTTCTCTCAGAGAAATGCACATTTATGTTCACAGAAAACCTATATACAGATTGTTCACAGCAGCTTTATTTTAATAGACACAACTGCAACAACCCAGATGTTCTTTAACAGGTTAATGGTTAAACAGACTGTGGTACTTCAATATCATGGACTATCACTCTGCAATGAAAAGGAATGAATTATTAATACATGCAGCTACTTGGAGGGAATTAATGTTAAGTGAAAATACCCAATCCAGAAGGATTCCAAGCCCAAATGGCAACATAGGAGGCTCTCCTTTCTTCCATGGATACACTGAATGTACAGCTACCCATGGAATAATTCCTTCCAAGAGAAATCCAGAAATAGCTGAGTGACTCCTAAACATTGTGCAACTGAGAAAATATCAACATTGAGACAGGTAGGAAATGCTGAAGCACACCCTTGCCATAAACTTCACCCCCAGCACAGCACCATACAACTGGGAAGGAACTCTTAATTCCCAGCTTCTCCCTGAGGAACAAAATGTTTGTATCACACATCTAACACCCCAAATTTTAAGACCCCCACCTGAGGGAAGAGTCCCCTAAACACTTAACCTTGAAAGCCAATGGGGCTTGTGTTCATGAGTCCCACAGGACTACGACAAAGAAGCAATTTTTAAAGGGCATTCAGGCACTTTCTGTGGCTCTCTTTCTGGGCTCAGCACAAAGGGAGCAGGCAAAAGTTGCTCATCTCCCAGTCTTTGGAAGGGGTTTGATTGTATAGTTTACAGGCTGTTACATAAGGGTCTGGCTTCTAATTAGCATGCAGCTAGGTGATGACTATGATCCTCCCTGGAGCCTGAAAAAGCTGGTGGGCACTACCCCCACTTCTCTCTCTGGCCCTCTCTAATAATAAAACCAAGTCGCCAGTATCCACTTGGAAGGAACTTGTCCACACATCTAGTGCCATAACTTTTATGGCTGCCACCCAAGGGATGGACCCCCAAATCACCTAGCTCTGAAAGCCATTAGGGTTAGCATTCATGAGTCCCATGGGACTATAGGAAACAAAGACACAGTTTTCTAAAAGGCACAAGAATGTCCCCCATGCCGAGGAGTGGGCAAAACCACCCATATCCTAGTTTCTCCCTGGAAAGGGTTTGATTATGTACTTCCCAGCTGCTTCCTGAGCATCCAGGATCTAATCAGCCTGCATTACCCTGATACACTATAAGAAAATTAGAGGCCAATATCCCTAATGAACTTAATTGCAAAAAGTCTCAACAAAATATCAGCAAACTGAAGTCAGCAACACACTAAAAGGATCATACACCATGATCAAGTGTGATTTATTCCTGGGATGCAAATCAATCAGTGTGATAGACCACATTAACAAAATGAAGGATAAAAATCATTCTCAATAGATGGAGAAAAACATTTGATAAATTTCAACATCCATTCATGATAAAAACTTTCAACAAATTGAGTATAGAAGGAATGTACATCAACATTATAAAAGTCATATATGACAAACTCACAGCTAACATCATACTCAATTGTGAAAACCTGAAAGCTTTTCCTGTAAAATCAGGAACAAGACAAGGATGCTCATTCTTGATACTTTCATTCAAGGTAGTACTGGAAGTCCCAGCTTGCTTTTATTCAAGGTAGTACTAGATGTCCCAGCCAGAGCAAGTAGGTGAGAAAATGAAAAAAAAAAAAGGCATCCAAATTGAAAGAAAGAAGTAAAATTGCCACTGTTTTCAGATGACATGGTATTATATGTAGAAAACCTAAAAATGCCACCAAATAACAGAACTAATAAACAAATTCAGTAAAGTTGCAGGATACAAAATCAGTATGCAAAAATCAGTTGTGTTTCTACACACTAACAATGAACTATCAGAATGAGAAATTAAGAAAACAATCCCATTTATAATGTCTTCAAAAAATGAAATACCTAGGAATACATTTAATCAAGAAGGTGAAAGACTTGTACTGAAAACTGTAAGACACTGATGAAAGAAACTGAAGAAGACACAAATAAATGGAAAGATGTGCTGTGCTTATGGATTGGAAGAATTAATATTTTTTAAATGTTCATATTCCACAAAGCAATCTATAGATTCAGTGCAATCCCTATCAAAATTCCAATGGCATTTTTCACAGAAGTAGAAAAAAAATCTTAAAACTTGTATGGAACCATAAAAGACCCCAAACAGCCAAGGCAATCTTTTTGAGAAAGAAGAATAAAGCTGGAGATGACACATTTCCTGATTTCAAACTATGTTACAAAGCTACAGTAATCAACACATAATGTACACATGTATCGAATCATGTTGTACCATTTAAATATATCACACTCTTATTTGTTAATTATACCTCAATAAAGCTGAAAAAGAAAAAAAAAGCCAATCCTGAAGGGCTACATACTGTATATTCAATTAACCTAGCATTCTTAAAAGGAAAAAATATAAAAATGGAGAACAGATTAGTGTTTGTCAGGAGTTAAGGATGAAAGAGAGGGAGTGGGAGGGAATTGTGTGTGGTCATAAAAGGACACATGAGGCATTCCTTGTGGAAATAGAACTGTCTGTATCTTGATCATATCAATGTCAATATCCCAGTTGTGGTATTGTATAGTTTTGCAAGATGTTACCATTGGAGGAAAGTGGGTAAAGGGTACTTGGAATCTCTTTGTATTATTTCTTACAACTTCATGTGAACCCACACTTTTCTCAAAATAAAAAGTTTAATTAAAAAAAGATACCATTAAATAAGTGAAAATACAAGCCATAGGCAGGGAAGATTTTTGCAAATAATATATTTGATAAAGGGTTTATATTAAAAATTAAATAACTCTTCAACTCAATGAAAGATAAATAACTCCAATTAAAAAATTGGCAAGTTTCTTAATAGACATTTCTCCAAAGAAGATTTATCAATGACTAATAAGCACATAAAAATATGCTCAACATCATTAATCATTAGCAGAATGCAAATTAAAACCTCAGTGAGATACCAGTACAATACCCACTCGAATGGCTGTAATAAACAAGACAGACAATATTAAGTGGAGAAACTGGAGCTGGTGGAACGTAAAAAAGTTCAGCCACTGACAAGTTTTTAAAAAGTTAAACACAAATTTACCATATGACTCAGAGGCCCCATGCCTAGATATTTACTCAAGAGAAATGCAAACATTTGTCCACACAGACATTTACATGAATTACATTAGTCATAATAGTGAAAAAGTGGAAATAATCCAAGTACCCATTAACTACAGAATGGAGAAGAAAAATGGTGTATTATTGCTTTGCAACTTGGCCCCTGCAGATGGAGGGTAAAGAGAGACCAAAGAAAGAGGCAGACCCCTCCAGATTGGGAGATAGCAGGTTTAATATGCAAGGGATCTTATAAGTCTTGTTTTATAAGGCAGCCACAAGACAAGTAGATCTCTGTACCCACACACCAGAGTCTTAAAAGTTTATATAGCGGCCTTTTCCCTTTTGTAAAGCTACTATCAACAATATCCCTCTCATCTCCGTTTCTCTGCCTTTCTGTGGATGCAGCTCAGCCTACCTGACATCTAACATGATAATACCTATCAGTTGCTATGGGGGTTCTTTGGATAAGTCAAGCTGTTAGAAGTTTTCTCTGGCAAGGTGTGTAGCTGACATCTAAAGGAACTATCCTCTGAGGCCGGGCACTCATCCCAACAGACAAGGAAGAGCTACCAAGCATGGGGGCAGTGCACAGTTTTCAAAGCTTGCTGAATTTTGAATTGAAAATCTGACCATACATACAAAGAAAGGCAATTTAATATTATGTCTACTTCTCCCCCTCCCCTAATGCCATCTGCAACAGAGACATAGCAGACCTCTTTTTCATTAAAACGAAGACTGTTGTCTCACTATGGTTCCTCATGTCTGGCCCCAGAATGCTGTGTGTTCCCTACCAAAGGCAAGTTCAGGGAAAGAATGAAAGCAAGGTACAGCACACTTAGCAAGCACGTTTATATTCAGGAAAGTGTGCAGAGACAGAAGAAGGCTGTAAGTGAATCTGCTAGGGGTAGATAAGAACTGCAGGTCACCAGCACCACATGTGACCTGCTTGCGATATAAGCCATGTGCTTTATGCCATAATTCTTGTTTAATAAGGCAATAAACCTGCGGCTGGGGTGGACAAAAAGGGCTTCTTGGTGAGTGTATTTTGGTCACGTCTTCTGCTCTCTTTTCTGTTCATAAATCCAGCATGACTGGTTTAGTTGATTGGAAGTTTTGTGCATTGTTTGCCTTACGTATGCACAGAGCCTAGGCTCTGTTTCATGCTCATGTCAGCACAAATTGTTGCATGTGAGGCTCTGTCACTTGCAGAAGGATGGAGAAAAGGGAAAATGTCACAGGAAAGGGAAAATGAAGCTAGGGGTCTACAGCTTCTCTCTACCTCATTAAAACAGTAAATAAACTTTGATGAGCAATTGTCTTAACATTGCATTAAAATATTTTTAAAGATTTTTCTTTACGTATAAGGGCACAGCCTTCTCTGGAGTCAGGTAATCTTAAGTTCATGTTTTGGCTCTGCCACTTACTGCCTGTGTGACCTTGGGCAAATTATTTAATCTTTCTGAGCATCAGTTTCTTCATCTTCTGTAAAATGTTAGTCTGGCTCCTAAATTTGTACTCTTAACTACTAACCATATTGCTTCATTATGCATTATGCAATAGGGTACTGGGTTTGGGGCTAGCATTACATAAGATACTGTGTGAAAAATACTTAGCACAGTGCTCGGCACATAGTATTTAAAAATGCTTTTGTTATTGTTTCTGGAGATACCAATACCTGGAGAGAGTATATAGAATGTATTGAGCAAGCATAGGAGAAGGTGGTTTGGAGGAGGTCACTTGGGGGTTAGGGGGAACAGTTTAGTCTATTGGTAAATATCATTAGTTTTGACACCTTCATCTATTACTAGCTGTGTGATCATGGGCAGTTACAACCTCATTGTAGAGCCTCAATTTTCTCATCAATAAAATGGAGGTAATAATAATACCAACTTCACAGGATTGTTATGAGAACTAAATGACATATAAAACACTGAGCACAGTGCTT
The DNA here is from genome assembly GCA_032199065.1 of Smutsia gigantea. Classification (NCBI taxonomy): domain Eukaryota; kingdom Metazoa; phylum Chordata; class Mammalia; order Pholidota; family Manidae; genus Smutsia; species Smutsia gigantea. The sequence goes on along the minus strand of JAVSCE010019995.1, from coordinate 28,780 downwards.
AACACAGAGTACATGCTTAATAAATATTATCTGATGCTTTAAAAAATTATTTTCCCCTTTGAAATGACATCCCAAGTCAGAAGCACAAGTCACTGGATGCCACAATATTGAGTTGTAGAACATGGTACATACACTTTGCTGTTAGAGCTCTGCAGAGTTTTATGAACCTGGAGAGGAAGGGACCAAATTGTATGAATCATCTGTCACAAGCTCATCAGTGTCCGTATTCAGCATGTTTTGTAGGACATCAAAATAACTTTTGATGAGTGCAGGACCTATAACCCATGCATGCCATTTTGGATAGCATTTGGCAAGTCTGAGTCTCTTTGCAGCTACTGTTGATTCATGAACTCCAGCCATTTGGAAAGCCTCTTGAATCACAGGGGACCAAACTCAGGGCCTCTGTAGAAAGAGGCAGAGGCTTAATCGTCTTTTTGGATCTACTAGGCCAGCCACTTTGCTAAAAGTTCTAAATATCTTGGGGAACCTGATATAAGCCATGGACCCCCCTCCCACATAAATTGTAATCTCCCACCACCCCCACAAGTTAGTACAAAATTTGGGGAAGCTCAAAGTCTTCCTGAAGTCTGCTATGGGCCACGTAGGGCGCGTGGACCCCGGGATAGGACTCCCTGGATTAGTGGAATAGGACTTTTTGATTATGTGATATTTGACCATAGAATCCTTCACTCTTGGCCTCAGGACACATGAACAATAAAATTCATGGACTCAAACATTTTATTTTAATCATGGTTTGCCTTTCTTTTCCATAATGATGCTTTTTTGCATAAGGGTACATTAAAGAGGCTTGGTTTCAAAAGCCAAACTGGAATGGCTCATTTACACAAGGTGTAAGGGGTACTTGTCCTAATTCTTTGATTTGACTTTGTATGTGGAGAGCTGATATTAAACTACCCATAGGAGATTTACTCAAATTCTGAGAGATTAACTTACAGGAATATATATATTTTAATACTTACCTAGACACGTGGGGATGGAATTAGCAACTCCCCTCTGAACACATACACCTCATTCTTCTCTAATGTAAAGCAAAAGCCTAAGATAATATAATGTGCTGCAGATGTTCCAATAGTTTTGGCTTTCTGGCACATCTTTTTATTTTTGTTATCAAATCGGATTTTCAGTGTGCCCTACTTGCTGCTGCTGAATGGTGCATTTGCCACACAGATGTTGATGCATAATCAATGAAATGTTTTAAAATGCCAATTTCTCCTATAGTAGAACCATCATTCACTGAGTAGGGAGAGAGGCAGGGCTGGGCCAAGAAGAGTAGATCCAGTATTGAGAAACCAAGTTTATTCTTTGGGTCTACTGTTTATTGGTGTTCAAAGTTTGTGTCAGGGACCCTTCTTATGTAAAAGGTAAATAGAACAGGAACCGTAACTTAAGAGTTGTGTACCACCCTCATGGTGTGCCAGCCTCTGTATGTTTCTTCACATGATAAGCTGTAAAATTCTTAAAATGAGGAGAGCTTAAATGCAGGTGGTCATCTGGAACTCCAAAGAAGGAGGAAGCTAAGGGGGCTGTGGCCCCTTCCATAACCACAACTATGGGAGATCAGATGAGGTAGCAATTATGGAGAAGAAGTGAGAGAAAGCCAAGGGCTTTGTAGCTGCTACAAAGAAAGGAACATGGAGAATGGCCTGGGACCGCAAAAGGGTTCTTGTTGTCTTTCATTCAATCTGCAGATAAAAGTTGTACAAGAAATTTTCCAGGAAAGAAGGAATCCAATAGAATTCTGTCTGGATTATCTTCTCAGGTCCTGAATTCACCCAAAGCCTGCAATTAGAAATGAAGGTGATTTGACAGATGAGATAACTTTTAAAATTCTCTGACTATAAAACGCCTGTTGCTGGATAAAACATTTCATTTTTTAAAATGCATAGTTGAGTGTACAATTAAGCGAAATCTCCAGGGGTCAGGGCTTAAAAAGGAAACTGAAACTGAGAGGAAAGCATGCAAGTTGAACCTAAGGTTTATCTGACACGGGAGAATGTTGGTCTTGGCAATCCACAGGCCTGAGTTTCTAGGAGTTTAAATAAATATAGGAGATAAGTCCATTGGCTTACATGAGCTAAGAAGATAGAATTGAGACCCCCTACTAGAACTAGAGCCCTGAAAGGGCTACACTCTCCAAGTTCTTTGGGGAAATGATGGAGTCAAGATCTATGGCAGGGGGAAAAAAACAGGTGAGCCTGGAACAATTCATGGTACCATTACATCCTTTGCCATTTCCACAGCACCTTGTAGTGACAGCATTTCAGTCATGAATAAATTTTTTACCTCCTCTATAGCACCTCGCAGCTCACGTTCTCATGCTGCCTCTTGTCATGCTTCCTGCAAGAGGACGTCTCTATCCCTTATGGCCTTTTTCAATACTGTGAGAAAAAAACACCCCGCAGTTCCTACAGCCTCGTGGGCATTATGTATCTTTAAGGAATTCCCTATTTTGCTGAGGGCCAACTTTACTGCCTCAGGCATCACCTCCACCTCTTCCCAGTCTTGGGGAGGGGCCCAGTCCTCTAGGAGTCAAGCCACATCACACCACATGTCCACCAAGGGACACTCGGATGTCTCCCCATCCATAGGCGCGGTGCACTGAAACACTCCTCCCATGAGGGCAGCCTGTTCCGTAGTTTGGTCTAAAATGAATCTTACCAATATTGCCAATTGTCTTGCCAATGCGTTTCAGCTCTGGACAACTTCACTGTGGATTCAGTGACACTGAAAAAATGACAGTGGAACATTCTTGGGGTGAAAGGGTCTATACCCAACTTCATTCCCTCGGTGGCAGGACCAGCACTAGAATCCCATCCACCTCAGAGCAAGTCTGCATGCAGCAAGCCAGTCTCTGCCTCTGGGCCTCTCTGCCCCAACAGCCATCTCAGTCTCTGTCCTTGGTGCTGCCACCACTCCAGTCTCTGCCCTCCTGCAGCCTTGCAGCTGTGCAGCCGTACTACCCAGAGCACTGGGTGGAGCTCTTTACATAGAGTCAATAACAATGTACTGCCCACATGTGTGTAGTGTGCAAGCAGACCAGGGCCAGGTGAGAATCCTGGCCATAGTAACGTTCACTTTCTCCACAATAGTCTATTTTTAGGCAGAGCTGTCACCTCAGTCCTATGGCCTGCCCCTTCCTCTGGGCAGAACCTCTGCACTGCTGCATTGGAGCTGGGGGGAGGGAGAGTGACCTGCTTCTTCTATAGTGACACTCCTGTTTACCAATGGGCATTGGGAATGATGGTAGCTCGCCACTAACATAGTGGAATCTATTGTATGAGTGAACTGTGGTAGAGCCAATTGGGCACCAGTGTTCTTTGCTTGTCTTTCCTCAGGCAGAGTCCTTGCCCTTTGAGTGGTAGCTGAGTGGAGAAAGAGAGTTTCAGTCTTCACCTGCTGAGAATAGAGTTTCTCCAGCATAGCACTTGTCCCTAATAAACTCTTGTATGTGGGAATAAAAAATGTGTATGAGGATATTTATTACAGCACTCTATATCAAAGCAAAAAAGTTGAAACAATGTACTATATTTCAGTAGGGGAATGGCTAAATAAACTATGGCTTAGTCCCACAGTGCTTAAAATGAATGAACTAGATCTTCTGTATCAATATGTATAATCTAAAAAATAATGTTAAGTGATAACAGCAATTTGAAAGAAGATACATGCAGTAGATTCCCTTTATATACATTCAAAAATACACAAAACAATGCTATGCATTATTTATGGACATACATTTTATAGTAAATGCATAAAACCAAGAAGCTGATTAATAAACATCAACTTCAGGAAAAATGGTTCTCTCTGGGAGGTGAAAAGGAGGGAGAAGGGTTGGAAATGGGGTTTTAACTGTAATAGTAATGTTTTTTGTTGTTCTTTCTTTTTTAGAGCTCCAAAAGACAAAGTGTTTACATCTGTTTTATCTTAGTGGTAGAAACAAAGGTGTCTACTATATTATTTTTTGTAATTTATATGCTTGAATTCATTTATATTTTATAAGGGAACTATTGGATACGTACTCATTAATCACTACAATGCACTACCTCCATTTTTAGCATGATCAACAATAAAGATTTAAAAAATTCTTACATACAATAAAATGTACCCTTTTAAGTATATATTTAAATAAATATCATGACACCATCACCACAATAAAGATGTAGAACATGCCCATCATCTAAAAGTTCCCTCATGTATCTAGCAGTTAATCCTGCCACCTCTGGTCCCAGGCAACCCTGGATCTGCTGTATGTCACTGTGGGTTAGTTTTACCTTTTGTAACAATTGATGTAAATAAAATCATATACTAGGTTTGCTTTTGTGTCTGTTTTCTTTTGTTCAGCATAAGGAATTTGATATTCATACATGTAATAAGTGCATCATGTATACATGTAATAACTGTCCCTTTGTATAGGTGACTAGCTGAGTAGTATTTCATTGTATAGATACTATTTGTTTATTCATCTGCTGCTTGACATTTAAGATGTTTCCTGTTTTTGGCCATTATAAGAAAAGCTGCTATGAACATTTGTAGACACCTGTATTAATCCCCTGACACTGTACTTTTGTTCATGCAGTTCTCCTTGTCTTTCCTCACAAGTCGCCTCCTCTGCAAAGACTTCATTCTCTTCTTTTATTGTGAATTCCACATGCTCCACTTAGCCTCTGTATTTTCTTATATTGTTTACTCTTACTGAATGTTTACATATTGTCTCCCCCACTGGAATAGTAGCTGTGTGAATGCAAAAACTATATACTATGTCCTTCTGTCCCCCAGAATGCTAAGCACATAAGTGCTTCCCTGGTTTCTTTTAGCACTTTTTCACTGACTAGAGTAAATGTCAATTTAAAATAAAAAAGATACATTTTATACTCTCAGAAGTGTCTTTTCATTTCATTTGTTGGCATTGGTACATCTGTCCTCCTGGAATGTGGAAGGACTTCTATGACAGGACCACTATGGCGACTCCACCGCACTTCTTCATTCTCTGTGCAGGTTTGGAGGTGGATGGGAAGCCAGTATTCTCTAATTCCAGGCCAGAAGTGAACTGGAAAGTAAGAGAGAGATGGCTGGAGAGTGAATATTCTCTCTCTCAGACATCAGGAAAAGGCAAGAAATTGGCCCCCTAATGCAACCCTTGGTCTCCCCAGCAGAGACAAAGAGCACTGTCCTTGCAGGACTGTCTCCCAGTGGCAGTGGTTGCTCTTTCCTGTCTTTAACAAAAGTGAAGGGAGAAACTTAATTGGGAAATATGTTGAAAAATTATTATTCTTATAGAGTGCATGGAAAATACATTAGAGAAAAAGTACTCAAGGAAACGCAGTACTACTTTCCCCTTCTGCCCCCACTTGTCGATGAAAGAGGCTCTCGCTGTGCTCTCAGCACCAAGTTAAGCCATTAAAGATAGAACTCCCCAGAGGCTCCACACTACCCTGTGGAGCTTAGCAGAGAGTGGTATTTAATTCCACGCACTTGGCCCCATACACATGCCACACAGTGTCCTTAGCGCTCTCTCTCCCTGTCCTTGTTCACAAAATTCCAGTCTAATGTCATCAGTGATTTAATCTCCTTCCATCCCCCAGAAAGACTGGCTTGGGTTCCAACCTTGCTGGTGAGAAATTTTAGCTGTTTTCTGGCATAAGAGGTATGCCCTAGGGACCATAGGTCACTTGTGATTTTCAGTAGTCATTATAACAAACTTTCAGTGGCATTAAATTCAGTTTTTACATATGTGGAGTCTCACCCTGTGAAGAAAAAAAAGGGCTGTAAATACAATGCTTCCAAATGGACCAATAATTAGTGTTTGACTGTCATCTACTTTGTTTTGCTCTGTGTATTACTTCAGCTAAAATTTCTGGTGCTGCAGAAATCCAGTTGAGAAAATAACAATCCTTTGTGAGCAATTTCAGGTTTTTTTTTTACCTTTTTGCAATCTGCTTTAATTTGTTTTCCATTAGTACATGCTGAAGTGTAGTGAAAAGAAAGAGCACCGAGCTGGGAGTGGGAGACCGAGAGTGTTCCAGCTCTGCCTTTCTCTCACTCTGCAACCATGGCCAGGTCATTTTCCGTTTCTGGGCCTCAGTTTCCTCATTTGTAAAAAGAGGGGCTTGGACTGGATGGTCTTGAAGGGTCCCTCCAGCTTTGATATTTTGCAATTCCAATCAAATGTACTATTTTAATGTTGTTTTTTTTTTTACATAAAACTGAGTTTGTAGCACAGACATTAGCAGGTTTTCTGAAATCTTTCTTTTCTCTCAATAATAAGTCTCAGAGGTGGGATTTCAAAATTAGAATTTCCTACGGCTGCAGTCATAATGATAGAACCATCAGAGGAGTACTGTTATAGTTAATATTCCTACCTGTAGATATCAGGAGGAGCAAATGATGTTTGAAGATCTTTTTGCCATTTCTCTGTGGGTTCCTTATCTAGAGATGTTCATATAATGAATGTATCTAAGTGGTAAGAAAAGTGGAAATGTAATGAATGAAGGAAAATAAAGCCCCTTCCTTTTATCTTTGCCCCAACCAGTCTTTGTGATTTTTTTCTCAGCGAAACCACCTGTGTTTTACTGCTTGGGAAGATCAGCGCGTGTACTGACACTCATTCACTGCTAATAGGAGCTGCTAATAGCATTCCATCTCCTGTCAGGGCTGTCACAGTTGATTTTTTACATTTCTGTGAGTTCCATCAAATTTAACAGCTGAAAATCAAGCTCATTAAGAATCTCTCTAAGTACTTCAGATTGAGCTAATTTTCCAAGGCCAGTCTTGGGCACAAAATCTGGTGACAGGGAATCTAGATATGGATCAAATAAGGAACAGGGATAGTGACTCCCAGAGGCTAAAAACCTCAAAGTCATCCTTGACCTCTCTCTTCCTCTGACACCTTCCAACCAACTCATCAGGAATCCTGCTGGTTCCAGCTTCAGTACCTGTATATCTCCTGCATCTGACCACTTGTGGCCTCCACTACTATCATCTTGAAGCTACCATCATTTCTCTCTTAGATTCAGGTCAGAGCCTCCTCACTGGTGTTCCTCTTTCTGCCACCTCCCTCACCTACACAGTGTGGTCTCAGTGCAGCTTTCATAGTGATTCTTTTAATGAGTAGGCCAGATCACATTGCTTCTCAGATCAAAACTCCCCAATGATCCTTATTTCACCAAAGGCCATTGAGATCTATAAGGCACAACATGATCTGTCCCCTCTCCTCCACTTAACTCTCTGACCTCATTTCTTAATAATGCCCCCCTCATTAACTCTGCTCTTTTGTGTTTCTCAAACACACCAAGTGCTTCCTTTTCTCAGAGGCTTTGTTTTTGCTGTTCCCTCTACAGCAATGCCCTTCCCCATCAGCATGGCTCATCCTCACATCTTCTTTAGTTTTCTCATGGCATCTATCATTATCTAACTATATCATTTAACTATATATGTATTTCTCCTCGGTACCACTCAACATCCCAAACTACTTATACAGTTACCCTAGGAGTGTCCATTTTATTACATGACACCAGGCCCTTGGCCACCTGGTCTGGACACTTGAATGAAGTTGGTCAAGGAGACCCTTCCCCAGAGTTTCAGTATTTAAGATCAGAGAGTAGTCCAGTTAACCCTCCTCCGGGTAACCAGCTTTGTTAAAATGTGAAACTCTGGAGTTACTGGTGACAGTAATGAGAGGAAAGAATTATGTGCATATGGGAGTAGAAACAAGAGACATGCAGAGGCATGTCTTGTATCAGTTTTCTAAATCCCCCTGCCTAAGCCAGTTCAAGTGACCTAAAGTCAGCCCTAGGCAAGAGAAAGAGTCCTCGCAGGCAAGAGCACCTTTGCATGCCCGACTTCAAAAGTTTCATTTTTTCTGGTGAGACAGGGACTGTGGGTATAGTTAGAGTAGGGGGAGGGCCTCTGGAAAAAGCAAGGCAGAATATTTGCAGTCAGAGCAATGTAACTACATGCAAGGAAACCCCCTACCAAAACTCTGTGTTAAACATTAAGCTCTAAGGTCATTCGTCAGTAAGATCAGTTAATGTTCCCCAGATAAAGAAGAGTACCCCATGTTTTTATTATGCTAATCATTTGTAAGATTCACTTTAGCATGCTAAAAGGCCCAGGCCTATGTGCTGTCTTTCCTCTTTCAAATCTGATGGGGTGGTTTTGCAAACCAGGCAACTAATTTAGCATGCAGACCCAGCTGTAAACAACATAGTAAAAGGCAGGGACGATTCACCTTAAAGATAAGATTGCATTTTAACACCCAGGAAGTTTGAGAAGCAGGATTCTTAACTTACTCTTTAGCAAACAGACAATACCTCAGCCCATCTTGGGGGCTGGGCAGGCCGCCTTTTGATATGCCCCTAGACCAAGAAGCCAGTATCCCGGAGAGACAAATGGGGTGAGGAATTCCTCGTGTTAAGTTAATTCTGGGTGTTCAGACACCACTTAGCAGGTCTGCACCCCTAAACCTTTTTTTCATGTTCTCAAAAAATCCTCATCTGCCTATAAAACCCCTAGACAACGCAGCACACTGGACTCTCTTGTCCCCTCCTGGCGTGAGCCGGGAGCTCTGTCCTATCACTTTATTTTTAAATAAATGTCTGTACCTTGCTCTCCTACCTTGCCTGTTTGCTAAGCTCATTCTTCGGCTTTGTGAACAAGAACCCCGGCATCACTGGTTCTCTTTCCCTTGCTGCTTCCCTTTTCCTTTTCACTTATACTTCCTTTGTCCTTTCAATTTTTTCTTCCTTCCATTCATTTTTTGAAATTCATCTCTTAACCATTTCCCACATCTTCTTGGTTATTCTCAACAGCATGCAATAATACTGTTATTTTCCTATCTTAAAATGTCCTCTCTTGACTTCATTTCCCCCTTCAGCTTCAGCCCCATTTCTCTGCTCCTCTGTACACCAGAACTCTTTGACAGGGTCATATTTATATATTCAGTTTCAAATTATTCTGCTTTTATTCTCTCCTAAACCTGAATCAGTCAGCCCCTTGATTTTGCACTTCCCAGCCTCTAGAACTGTGAGAAATAAATTCCTGTTGTTTAAGCCACCTAGTTTACAGTATTTTGTTATGGCAACCTAACCTAAGACAACTCTTTTCATGAGAACATAAGCTCAATAAGGACAAGGAGTTTTGTCAAATTGTTTACTGTTGCATTGTCATTGGCTAGAATAGTTGTCAGCCTATAGTTGGTGCCTCATAAATATTTGCCAAGTGAGTGAATGAATGAATGAGCTATGGTCTTTCTATAAAAAAGGATATCAGGAACATGATAATACTGCAAGGTGGACAGTGGTTAAGTCCTACATTGGAGGTACAGATAAAGGGTTCTGGGGGCCTCAGAGATGGGAGAGGTCATTCAGATATGGAGAGGGAGTGTCAGAATCTAGGAACAATTAATGGAGGAGGTAGCCCTTGAAGAATGGGTAGTATTTGGGCTTGTGGATGTATGAGGAAGCATAGAGAGAATTAAGTCAGACTAAAGTAGGGTATGGGAAGCATAGAAGAAAGGAGAAATAAGATTAGAATTGAAGTCTGGGACCAAATCCTGAAAGTGCCTGAATGCCAGGTGGAAGAGATTTGCCTTTAGGTATGGTATGAAATAGAGTGGATATGATGGTTACAGAACTGGGAATAAAAACTTGAGTCTTAAATCAATGATTTTCTCTGATGTAACTTTCAGTTCTTTATTCAGTTGTTTCTTAACTTTAAATTCTCTACAAGCTTGATAATTTGGTTCTTAACCTACTACAGATAAGAAGCAAACAAGAAAATGAGGGAGGAGAGGTTTAATGTGAAAATAGATACACCTCCAGGGAGAGAAAGGATAGGTGGTGGCTTGGCCTGAAGGATAAAAATGGAAACCCTAAATTGTAGGCTTAGAACCACTGTTACTGTACATCCTAATAACTGGTTTTTTGTTTCTGCATTTAAATATTATCTTAATAACTTTTTTTTCTGATTAGAAAAGTAATGCATATTCAGTATAAGATACTTATAAAACAACAACACAGAAAAAAAGCCCTTGATGTCTAATTACCATCTGGAGACTGCCACTGCTAACAATTTGGTATTGGCCCTTCCTTTGTACATGTGTCCACGCACATATATACATATATATTTACATATTTTAAACAAAACTTATATTATGCTGTGCAGATATGAAATAGCCTGCTTTTCTCACTTAACAATAAGAATATCAGGAATATTTCCCAAATTGACATTGGTTTTAAGAGATACATGATATTCTGTTAACCCTTATTTTTTTATTGAAGTATCATTGATATATAATCTTATATTGGTTTCAAATATACAACACAGTGGTTCAACAGTTACCCATATTATTAAATCCTCACCCCCATTAGTGCAGTTACTATCTGTCAACATAGGAAGATGTTACAGAATCATTGACTATGTTCTTCATGATGTACTACCATCCCCATGACCAAATTATATTATGACTGAGAATTTTTGTTCCCTTTTATCCCCCTCCCCCATGGTAATCAACAGTCTATTCTTAGTGTCTATGAGTCTCCTGATGTTTTGTTCGTTTTTTTTTTTTGCTTTGTGTTTAGATTCCACAAATAGGTGAAATCATATGGTATTTGTCTTTCCCCACCTGGCTTATGTCACTTAACATAATACCCTCTAGGTCCATCCATGTTATTTCAAATAGCAGAATTTCTTCCTTTTTCATGGCTGAATGATATTCCATCATGTATATTCGTCTTCTTTATCCATTTGTCTATTCATGGACACTTAGGTTGCTTCCATTTCTTGGCTATTGTAAATAGTGCTGCGATAAACATAGGGGTGCATATGTCTTTTCAAATCACAAATTTGTTTTCTTCTACTAACCTTTATTTTGGACATCTGGGTTATTTCTAATTGTTTACTATTAAATATACCTGTTACATTCATATCAGTACTTTTCTCTGCTGATTTCTTTAGATATATTTCTGAAAGTGGAATAATGAAGAACTGTATTTTTAAAAGGCTTTTCCCTTCTGAAGGGCTTTACTATTCATACTCCTGCTAGCAGAGAAGATGAGCTTGTTTCCTTATGTTTGGGTAGCATAAACTTTTGTATTTGTTGTCATTTTTGCTTATCTTTTCCTTTTCCTTGGGATTTTTTAATGAACTTTCAGAATCAAGGGACTTAGCTAATCCTGTCTGCCTTGTGGTCCCTGGTTGAGACCTTAGCATTCCCTTTTCTCTTGGGCAGAGTGGTAACCTGAAGATGGCCCTGTTTGACTACATCAAACACTGATGCCCCAGAACAGTGAGAACATGATTGCCCTGAACTTAAGTATATGCCAGGAGATCCTTGAGTACCATGAGACATCCAACTAAAATTGATTGAGAGGTCACAGCAGCGCCCCCAGTGCAGTGCTGCTGGCCATGAAAGGCTCTTAGGACTAAAAAGGGCAAAAGCCCATGAAATTGGCTGTTAGAAGGTGAGGTGGGCATTAGTCACTCAGCAGGGACCCAGCTGGGCAAATAAGAGATGGAAGGGGCCTTGGAATGCATTTGTACCTCTTGGGATCTGTAGTCAGTGCATCCATCAGGAACCAATGTGTGTGTATTGATGTAATGTAAGCCCATCTTGGTGTTTCAGAGAGAAATGAGGAGGGGCCACTGAATCCTACTCTAGAGCATGTGTACTTCTGGACCAAAAACTTTTATGTAAGTGAGATGTACCTGCTTCCCTGCCTACATGAGCTGGGATGTTGCTTTTCCAGCCCACTGTTACTATGCGTGAGTTGGGGGAGAGCAACCTGCCTTGGAAGTCAGACTCAACAAGTTTCCTTTGTGCCCCTGGAGAGGACAGCCTCGAGGATGGGCACCAGCTGAAGCAGCTGCTGCTGAGGGCCTCAAACTGTGATGTTTGTGGGCGCTGCAGAGAGTTATGCTACAGTCTTATTCCACATAGCCTTGGTAGGTCTTATTCCAGTCTTGTGCAGTAGGAATTTTATTTTGTCCCTGTGCTTTCCAGGTGAAGGAGGGAGTCTGGGCCAACTGGGGGCAGAAGGGGTGAGTACAATTGCTGGAGGGTTCCCGTGGGATATGGTGGCAACAAAGTCTTTCTCTTCCTCCCTCTACCCTTGTCCCTCAGGACTCCTTGTGCCCTGCACTGCACTGTGACTGACTTCTTAAGTTGATAGTGCAGGCTCACTTTCTGATCACTGGCCAGAACCCAATGCTCGTCGACCTGGTCTGCCATAGGCTGATGGACTGACTGTACAGGTTTCCCCTGCTATCTGAAAGTAGAGCATTCCTATGAAACCTTGTTGAAGCTGCAGTGGCATAAAGTGAAGAAGCAACTAACATTTTATGCATGTGAAAATCCTCTTTGGATTTCTTTTGGTTAGTACCCAAACAGGTACTAATACAGGTTTTTTGTAAAAGTGAAGTGGTGTAAAGTGAACTTTCAGACTGTGGGGGAAACCTGAATTGTGGCCTTATTTGGCTCTGTTAGGTGAGCAAGAAAGAAAAATCTAGCCAGCACTGCCAGCATCCTTTCTCTTGCTGTCCCTCTCATGGGACCCAGAGGTTGAGTGACTTGCCTAAGGTCTCAGGGCTAGTGAGGGAACCAGGAAGTTCAGTTTCCTGACTTAGCTGTCTGATAAACCAAGTTGCCTTTTCATGGTAGTATTTCTTACTAGCATATTTGGGCAGAGGTTGGGGAACAATGGCTCAGGCTGTTAGGCTTACCCCTTAAACAGTTGAGATTCAGAGTAACATCCCTGCTAGTGGTCCTGCAAACATCTCTTAGCCCCAGCATTTCTAGAATGGTTATCCTGGATTAGCTTAGAGAGTCAGGGCTGCTGGAAGTTGGTTCCAGCCCTTTAATAAGGAAGGATGTTAATCAGGGAATCAGCCCTTTCACTGTTCTATGTACTGTTGAGTTAGTGGGAAGAATGTTGTTTCTCGGCAGTTTTATCACAATTAATGTTCTCACTGGCAATATGGAAACATGATGGCAAGACTGAGACAGGTCTAGAGCTCTCTGCTTAATATCACAGGAAAAGATTTAAAAAATCTTAGAAATGTTCTCATTTAAAATGATTAAAGTAAGAAGACTGGTAGTGGAAGGGGCATGTTTCAGTTATCTGATAAACTCACTTAAGTGCTCAATGTTTTCTCTTGCTGAATAAAACAAGGCATGATTATAATCATAGCTTTACCAAGGGCTGCACATACTGACATGTCTGTGTGAGTGTTGGTCTGTGCATGAGAGAGAGAAACTTATGTGAAAAACACTGAATTCAACATTCCAGGTTTTTCTTTCCCAGAATATATGGTTCTACACCAGAGGGTAGAACATGTTTCATTAATGTAATAAAACCCGCCCACACTCTTGATTCTTTGAGCTCATGTTCAAACCCTTCAGGGGCTAGTACTATGTCATATTTATTCTTGCATCCCCTGTTGGCTGGCAGAGTGTCTTGGACAGAGTAAGCACTTGAACAGCATTTGAATTGAAATGTCAAGTTGCATGTCTTGAGGCCCAGCCACATGAAGCATACTGTTTTACTTGTGTGAGTACAAATTTTTTTTTCTTTAAAAAGGGAACAAGCTGTCTTATGTTTTGTTTCTATTTGTTGTACCATGTTTAGAATTTGTTGCCTTTTTATGATTCCAACCACATATTGGACAGATGTCTTCAGGGACTTCTCTCCAACAACTCTCAGATCCCTTTCCTTTGCCAGAATTGATGGTTTGGAGACTAACATCTTGTGAATGGCATTTGGCTCATTTCCCCTAAATGCAGTGCTTTGTATTTGCTTACACTGAAGCTCATCTGTCACTTCTTCACCCAGAAATACAGACTTGAGGGACCCTCCTGCCATTTATGCATAGACTTTGAATTTCACTATTTCAAAATGTGCAACGAATCAGTATCTCTATTGTTTATAGAATCTATTGTTTAAAATATGTTTCTATTTAATAAACACATATAGAGCTTACTATGTGATGGGCATTTATATATCTAAGTAATTAATAAATATTAATGTGTTTAATGAATGTAATCCTGGCCAACCTTTGGGGTCTCTCACTTTATATTCATTAGCTAAGTACAGAGGTACAGCAGCACCTGTGACTTTCTCACCAGTGTCACAAATTATTATATAACACAAGTTATTGCAGATTTCTTACAATATTTATGTTCACCACTACCTCAAAATTAGAGTCATTATTAGATCTGACATTACGTATTGCTATTTAATGTGTCAAAGGAGGGCATATGTTACTATATCACAAAAAATGTGTTATTTTATATTATTTTATTATAGTTGTTTTCCTTTGTATCTTATTCCATGCATTTAAAAATGTTATTCCAATAAGGGGTTCACAGGCTTTGCTAGACTTCTCAAAGGGTCCATTGCACTAAAAATTGTTAAGAAACCCTACTTTACATTCTTCAGCCATACTAGGCAGAGGCTGGAGCTGAAGCGGGATGGAAATTGGCCTCCCAATTTCAGGAGTTCTGCATTTTCATCCCAGCTCCACCATCCACTTAGCTGTGCAGCCCAGGGTATGGCTCTTCACCCTTCTGAGACTTATGTTCCTTGGCTGCAATAACGGTGAGGGAACCATCTGCCCCTGCTAACTCACAGGGTGTTGTGAAGATCAGATGACATAATGTCTATGTATAGAGTTGCTTTGAAACACCTTAAAGCACAAGATAAGGTATTTGTTGGAGAATATTAATGAGTTAGGTTTGTAGAGGTCTGTTGTCCCAAAGGTCTATTAATTTTAGTGTAGTCTAATATTCAAACAGACTTGGAGAACACTCTTTAGTATGTCCTGCATTCCAGTTTCCACCCAAGATCTGAGATCATCTCCATAAGGCTCTATACTTGAGCTTTGAATGCTCTTATGTGTTATCAATTCCTTTTCCTTCCATCTCTTGCCTCAAGTAACTGCTTCAGTATGCCTTTGAGACCTCCCATCCAGATAGAAAATTGAGGCAAGATGAGATCTTCAAAATTTCCTGCCAAACTGAAAGAATGGAATGATATTATGGATCTTGGGATATGGGAGAGAAGATAAGTCCCCTCTGGCCTTCTTGTTCATACATTTTGTCTGTCCTGTGATGGAAGGGGTGAAATTGGAAGGATAATGGAGACTGTATTATAAGGAAGCAGAAGGACATTTTTTCCCTAAGTTAGGCTTCGGCCAGGCATTACTTACCTCTGGTGGGGCATTGTTCAGTAAAATCTGAATTTCTCTGAGCCAGTAGGTCTCATTCTTTTTCTAAGTTAACCCTGTAGCCCTATAGGATTCCCAATACTGGAAATGTACCTCTGGTGTCATCACAATACTGTTAATATGATTATTAGTTGAATGATCGTTCTGGCTATTTATTGAGCACTTATTTTGCCAGGAATAGTTTGTACTGGGCATTTTATATTGAGCAAAGCCTTATAAAAGATCCTCTGAGGTAAGTGTACTTAGATGTTCACTTCATAGACAAAAAAACAAAGGCTCAGAGAGGTTAAGTGACAGTGTTAGAAAGTCACCTTGGGCACCACAGTATAACAGAAAGATTGTAAGTGGAAGCCAGGCAGATTTGGGTTCAAATGCTAGGCTTTGTCACACATTAGTCATGTACCTTGGGCCAGTAATTTAACCTTTCTGAGCCTGTTTTCTCCTCTTACTGTATTTCAAGCTTCCTGACATTTGTGAAGCCTTCCATGATGTCCCTCCTGCAGCACCTTGTACATGGCTGTGTCACTTAGCAGGTATCCCCACCAGAGTGTAAGCTCTTGAGGGAAGAGGTCATATTTTGTTCTCCTTTGAATTTCTAGGACCAAGAGTTGTACATATCAGGTGCTCTATAATGGTATGTGAATGAACAATGTGGGGTTTATAATAATACATACTAATTACATTGATATGAAGGTTAAATAAAATATTGAAGCAGTGGAAAAGTTTGTTTGCAGTTGGGCAGACCAGTATTCAAATCTCATCTCTGCCTCTTAGAAACTTAAACAAGTTACTTTACATCTCAAAGTGTCAGCTGAAAGGATAATACAATATACTTTTCAGTTATAGTAAAAATGGATAAATCTCTTTCTCTCTGTGTATATGTATATACATATATATATTTACTGGTAAAAAAGAATCATCACTAATAATGTTAGCTTTTATTATTAGTACATATTAATGTAGTTTGTATAGAGTGCTACACAAATACTTTTAACAAAAGTTTACTGAGCACCTACAATGCACCAGGTTTTGGGGATGTGGCAGTGGAGAAGACAAATGAGGACCTCATTTAACTCAGGGAACTTACACTCTGGGGTTGGATGGGGGCAGGGTGGGGACACAGAGAGTAATAGTTCTGGTCTTAAGAGTGAGCTTTATACACACCATTCACGACTAGTCAACACTGAATATTTTCATGCTGAGCCTTTATAGTCTTGGCTAAAAGGGTGAAGGATTTAAGCTCAGTGTGTTAAAGCCTACCCTTCTAGTTCCTTAAGGACAAGGACCAGCCACACATTTTGTATACCACAATGCTGGCAGAGTGCCTGGGACTGAGTAAGTGTTTGGAATAAATGAACAGCTGAGTTTCTGTTCTTGAGACCCAACAATATGATGTAGTGCCACATTTCTAGGTGTGAACACAAGAACATTTTTCTTAAAATGAGGGTAAGGTCATGACTTATAATTACTTTTGACTGAATCTTAATCCTAATCCTAATTTTTTTTGTGAACTTGCTAAGGGTCAGGCACTGGATGAGCAATTTACAGATACTATTTGTTGATTCTTTACCACCACTCTGAGATAGGAAATATTTCTCTTTAATTTTACCTATAAGGAAATTGAAGCTCTCACTGTGCCCATGTAACTTGCCTAAAGACACACAGGCACAGGAAGAAAGTGATTTTTTGGCAGCACGATAGCATAATAGGTGCTCAGTAGATGGTAGCAATGGTGGTGAAAAGTTGAATCCAGGTCTCTTTGATAGACTGTCCATGACAGGTAAGAATCCCAAGGGCTTGCCCAGTTCTACTGGGTAAGTCAAAAGGTCTTGTACATCTATGCTGTCTTTTCAAGTTATAATACAGCTTATTCTGCATTCTATGAAAAGCATACATTTTTGGGCCCAATTAAAAACAAAACTATATAACTTGAACAGAGACACGTGTCTAACTTGCTCTGAAAACTAACTTTATCATTTTCATTAACATTTAACAAGCAACTTGGTAATATTCAAAAACCAGGACTGGAGATGTCACAGGACTAGGAAGGAAGTTGAAACAACCATTTGTAACATAAAAGAATGCTTCTCTTCATTATTATCTGGAAAATCTTACTACTGTATCTCTTAAAAATAACAAAACAGTAATATTTCAAAATTCAGGAAGGACAACAGAACAATGAATAGCACTGAGCATTTGTAATGCAAAACAGCTTCATTAACAGATTTCTACGGTGAATAGAAAGGATTGTGAGAGATGGTATGTGCTGTAATTTGATTATGTAATATAATGCAAACACATTTTACACATTGTAACAACTCTGGACCCTGTATTAGGATTCTCCAAAGAAACATATATGTGATTGTGAAGTTGTAGGACTGGCTAGCAATCTGCAAACTCTGGCAGGTGTTAGTGCTGCAGTCTTGAGTCTGCAGGCTGTCTGGAGGCTCAATTCCTTTCTTCTCAGAGGACTTCAGTCTTTTCTCTTAACGCTTTCAACTAAATTGTGTGAGGTCCACCCACATTATGGAGGGTAATCTACCTAACTCAACATTTGCTAGCTTAAATGTTAATAGTGAGACAGGGACCATGGGTGTAGTCAGAGTAGGGGGAGGGCCTCCGGAAAAAGCAAGGCAGAATATTTGCAGTCAGAGCAATGTAACTACCTGCAAGGAAACCTCCTACCAAAACTCTGGGTTAAACATTAAGCTCTAGAGTCATTCTTCAGTAAGATCAGTTGGTGCTCCCCAGATAAAGAAGAGTAGCCCATGTTGTTATTATGCTAACCACTTGTAAGATTCACTTTAGCATGCTAAAAGGCCCAGGACAAACTGGGCAACTAATTTAGCATACAGACCCAGCTGTACACAACATAGTGAAAGGCAGGGAAGATTCCACCTTAAAGATAAAATTGCATTTTAACACCCAAGAAGTTTGGGAAGCAGAATTCTTAACTTACTCTTTAGCAAACAAACAATACCTCAGGCCACCTTGGGGGCTGGGCAGGCTGCCTTTTGATATGCTCCTAGACCAGGACTCAGGTGTTCTGGAGAGAAATCCGGGGGCCGGAATTCCTTGTGTTAAGTAAATTCGGGGTGTTCAGACACACGTGGCAGGTCTACACCCCTAAACCTTTTTTTTCATGTTCTCAAAAAATCCTAATCTGCCTATAAAACCCCTAGACAACGCAGTACACTGGACTCTCTTGTCCCCTCCTGGCATGAGCCAGGAGCTCTGTCCTATCACTTTATTTCTAAATAAAAGCCTGTTCTTGCTCTCCTACCTTGCCTGTTTGCTAAGCTCATTCTTCTGTTTCGTGAACAAGAACCCGGCATCAATAGTACCTCAGAAATACCTTCATGGCAACATCTAGACTGGAGATTCAGCGAGCAACTGGGCACTGTAGCCTAGCCAATTTGACACACAAATTTACCCATCACAGCTAGCATATATTCAAGCAGGCTGGGAGGAATATGCCTGGACTAAATTGGCAGGAATAATAGGAAGAGACCATTTGTAGCACAGTATTAAGTGAAGGAGAGCAAGGGACCTGGGTGTGGCAGTTGTTGCTTTAAAATGTCACTTTATTTTACTTAAAATAAGAAATAATTGGTAAGTGGTAAATTTCCCTGGTTTCATAGATAAATCAAAGTAAGGCATTCCAGGACCCTGGAGACTGATGAATCAGAGCCTTTTGTAGCACTGATGACAGCGATGCTCCAGTGAGGGAACTGGTTTTAAAAATAACCCTAGCTTCCTGCTGAGGTCACAGTGGGGTGCTTAAGGGGGAAGCCAGCTTTCAGCATGAATGGGCTGCCATGGAACCCTATTTCTCGTTGCCAAGGCAGAAGGTTAGCATCTTCTTCCCACATCCTGGAACTCAAAGGAAGAAACTGAGATGGTTTACTAAAGGATTAGTTAGACAGCATGTAATTCAAAACAGAACACCAAACTGAGGTATAAAAAAGGAATATTTATGTTTTAAAAATACAACTTTGAACACTACTGACATCTCGTTTACAAAGTATTTTCCTGAAATACTCTTCATTGGCTTTACTTACTTATTACATTCTCTTGTTTTGAATCAAGACTCCAGGAAGGGCATGCTTGTGCTGTTAAAGCACCACCAACACCACAGAAGAAAAGAAGAAAAGATCATCTCTGCCTCAGGGTATTAGCCCCAAATGCTCATTCTTCCCTTTTCTTTTCCATCAACCAGGTACATCCTGATTGGTCCACATACCTCTGCCACTGCGTGTGCTGATGGGCACCACAGAAGTGGAGGTGCCCCTGGCAATCAGCACTCTGGGTGGGGCTGACCTATTTGCAGGAAGCCTCACACACCCTGGCCCATTTATTCACTACCAGGACTTTTCTATTAACGTCTATCAACTCTTTGCAAACATTCAGATGAAGTAAACAGTTATTTACAGCAGTACACGGTTTGCAATTCAGCACACTGGCAGCAGAAGAAAAGGGACCAACAGATTTTGTAAGAAGGCCAGAGAGGAAAGCATATTAAAATAAATCCCTTCTGCTAATGTGGGTGCACGTGAGTATGTGCACATATGCACACATGTGTTTTAATTAGTAGAAAACTAAACATGCCCTCCTTTAAAAGCAAACTATTTACAAGGTGATTCTGAATAGAATGTACACATGCCAGTGATACTGGACACTTGCTGTCTGTGAATACATCTAGATTTTTCAAAAATTCTGAAATAAACCTTTCATCTGATATATAAGAGAAAATAACTTTGGAACATTTATCAACTTTTGGTTCACAGTAATTTGTAAAAAGCCACAAACCATGCTTTGTCTTTTAAAACTGGTCAAGCACCTTCTAGAAGACGCTGATGTGTTAGTCATTTACTGGCCTTCTGGGGGTTGGAAACACGATGTCAGTACAGACTACTTACTGCTCCTCTCATTTCTCTCACCAGTAGCAACATTAATGTGAAGAGAAGTTTTGAAACACAAATCACATACAAATAATCAAAACATTTCAGATAACAATGTTTAAAAAAATACCAAATTCTACAACAGTAATACAGACACAGAAAATACCCCAAATACTCTTTAGCCTCAGGCCTTTTTCAATACTACCAATAAAAAAGAGACAACCAATTGACAGGAAAGGAAAAGTTACAGCACTTGAGGTTTGAGTCAATTTCTTTTTTGGGCCTATAGCTTGAGGTGCTTCTCTAGGATCCTTATTTTAACTCAAAAGATATTCTAGGAATGAACTGACATATTTAAAGCAATTTCCACTTGAAAACCATTGAGAATACAAATCACTTTTTAAGCTTGTCCAACACATATTTATTTTCAGGATCCCAGGTTGTTAGGTAAAGGAATTCAGGTCAGTTTCAAGCCTTCAAAGCCACAGAATTTCCATCTCTTCTCCAGACTGGCTCCAACTCCAGTCATTTCCTGCTTGAAGGTATGCTGGAGTCTGCTCATGAGACATTCCACGTCACTGGTGCAGATCTGTGGGACACAGAGGACAGTTCTACTCAAAACCAGTTCACCTTCCTGGTCTGGCTTTTTTCCCCCAATGTTGCCTACTTCTTTAGGATGCTGATGTTTTCGAGTGTGTGTGTAGTGGGGGTAGGATTGACATCCTCTTGCTCCTTGTGTGAGTGTATGTATTGGTTGAATAGCTTCCAGAAGGAAGCCTTCTTCTTCTGTGACTATCAGTCCACTGAGCTTTCTTTTTTTATGTATTTCATAACTGTTTTATTTAGATATAATTTACATACAATAAACTCATCTGTTTTACATGTATAGTTCGATGAGTGTTAGTAAATGTATACAATCGTACAACTCCAGCCCCTTTGCAGTCAATCATCACTCCCAATCCCTGATTTGGACTTTTTTTCACTGTGGTTTTGCATTTCCTGGAAATTTCATATATGTCTAATCAAAGAATATATAGTCTTTTGGGACCTGTTTCTTTCAGTTAGCATAATATTTTTGAGATTGATTGTCACTGAGCTTTCTATTGGAAAGAGCTGGTGTCAGTCGTGTGGAGAGCTTGGGTTTGTAGCCAGCTGACTGATGGCTGATCAGTGCTGGTGATCAGTGCATACCTGTTGAAGCTGCAAAGGCTTTTGGGAGAACAGGGAAGCACAGCAGAATTCTTCACATAAGCATTAGTTTGCAAAGGAAAAGTGACAGGGATAGAGAATGCTCTATATTTCTTCTCCTTCTGTGCATTTTCTCCCTCTTCTCACTTCTCACATGATACACATCAATATAAAAACAAAAACAAATCTGTTGACTCCTTTAGGGCTTGTTTCAGGCAGTCATCTTTCCATTAGTAGCAACCTGCCTTACTGTGAACCTGGGCACTAGGGCTTGACTGAAGAGCATTTAGTTGATCTTTAAAGAAAACCCGAGGGTATCATGCTCAGTGAAATAATCCAGGTGGAGAAAGACAAATACCCTACAATTTCACTTATTTGTGGAATCTAAAAACAAAGCAAAACAGAAGGAACAAAACAGCTGCAGACTCATAGACACTGAGAAGTGACTGGTGGTTACCATGGGGAGCAGTTGGGTGGTTGGGTGGGGAAGGAAAGGGAGAGAAAGGGGCACAAAAATTCTCAATCATAATATAAGTTGATTATGGGGATAGTAGTACAGCATGGAGAAGATAGCCAATGATTCTGTAATATCTTTCTATGTTGACGGATAGTAACTGAACTAGTGGGAGGAGGGTTTAACAATATGGGTAACTGTTGAATGACTGTGTTGTATATTTGAAACCAATGTAAGATTGTATATCAGCAATACTTCAATAAAAAAATTGAAAAAAAAAAAGAAACCCCGAGTCTCCGCCACACTGAATATTCCTGAAGCTGGAGGGAAGGACTCTCCAATTCTGGCGGTTCCACTTCAGGCTCCATTTGGGAGACCCTGGCACTACTCTGTCAGGAAGCTGCTCAGGAGGAGCTAGGCCTAGACCAGGAAGGAGATCAGGCTTTCTCCCCAGTGCTAGCAGTAGATTGTATCCAGTTAAGTGAAAGAAGCACATTGCAGAGTCTTATACGGTGTTGAATACTCCTTCTAAGACACCATAAATGTATGATGTTTGGAGCTATATACAGAAAATATGGTGCAGCAAATGTATAGAAAAGGGTCTAAAATAAATGTCAAACTGTTAATAATGGTTATCCTTGAGGTGTAGGATTGTGGGTAACTTTGCCTTTCCCTTTACTATATTTCTCTATTGCTTACGTTTTTAAGATAATATGTATGCATTATTTTTGCAATTTAAAAAAAGAACCAGATTATTTTTACTGACATAGTTCAATTTCATACCACTTCAACTGACTGCTTGATGCTAGTGCTCACATTTCATGCCCCGCTTCACTGCTAAATGGGTTATTTACTAGCTGAATAGCATCACTTCCCAGAGATAAATGAGGGGGGGAGTTCTAGTAAGAACTAAAACAAGTGCCATGAGCAGGGCCTATCACTACAGCTGGATTCCCAGGTGGGCCAATGCCTCTGTTAGGACATATGCTTAAATGGTTAAACATGTCAGACATCCAACTATCCGGAATCTGCTTTCCAATGGCACTTCTCAAAAGGCCCAGATTCTGTGAAGCAGTAAGTATAATCCATGAGCAGGTTTCCCTGAAGGCTGCTTCTAAAGAAATCTATCATGAGTTTACTCATTATGAAGGGTCAAAGAGTCCCCTCCTGCCACTATGAAGCATCCTTGACTTTTTAGGGAACTAGCACTTACCCTCGCTCCTGAGGCTTTGTGAGTTCCCCTGCAGGAGAGCATCCAGGGAAGGAAGTGGCCCATGACATTAGCCATGAGAAAGTATTCAATCTGTGTAACAGACTTATTGTTCCATCTTTTCTTTTGCTCCTGACTTGACTGTTTCATTGCAGATAATGGCAGTGGTGATGGTGATGGCTGGTTGGGGGAGGGAGTAGTTGGGAGTATGACTTCCAGTTTTGAAAATGAGCATTTGCTAATGGCTAAAGGCCCAGGGCAAAAGTTTGGTTGGTGAGAAATATCTGTTAATTTGTGGCTTATATGTAAATCAAGAGAAAGGAGGAAAAATTTTCTAAGACGTGTCTTGGAAATAGGGTGGCCAACTCACTCAGGTTTACTCAGGACTTCCCTGCTTTTAGTATTGAAGTCCCAGTCCCCAGGAAACCCATCAGTCCCAGGCAAATGGGGAAAGAAGGCCACCCTATTTGTAAGTGAGAAGCTCTACACTGAATCACAGCAAGAGAATTGGTGAAGGACCTTTCCCTAGAGTGATTAATAATGACTT
The DNA here is from genome assembly GCA_032199065.1 of Smutsia gigantea. NCBI lineage: Eukaryota > Metazoa > Chordata > Mammalia > Pholidota > Manidae > Smutsia > Smutsia gigantea. The sequence goes on along the minus strand of JAVSCE010019995.1, from coordinate 5,243 downwards.
ATTTATGTTTGAGGAGAGTAAGGTGACCTGTTCACAAAGAACCCTACATCCCCTTGCAAGCCCATTTCAGGCCCCCACATACCTTATTATCTAGACGGTGCAAGTAGGAACAGATGTATTCAATGCTTGCTCCAAATGGGTGGACATGAAGGAATGTGGAGATAATCCCTATAGAGACAATACCATGGGGGTTACACTTGAGCATTGTATTTTTTGAGATGCCACATGATAGTATATAGCAAGAGCTAACTCATATGTACAACATACTATGTGCTGGGCACTATTCTAAGTTTACAGATATTTTGCTCATTCAATCTTTACAACAACCTGTGAGGTAGGTATACCATCACAGATGAGGAGACACCAAGCACAGAAACCTTAAGCAGCTTATCTGAGGTCACCCATCTGCAAAGTGGCAGAGCAGGTATTTGAACCCAGATAGCTGTCCTTAACCACTACACATTCTGCCTCTCACTACACTATGTCACGTGTAGAAAAGCTGGCATATGGGACAGCGCTTCCCTCATTCACGATGACTAAAGACCATTTGTTCTACATTTTACAACAGATTTAGAATTTTACAATGACTTCAGATTGTGCTGGGTTTTTGCAGTTCCTCTGCACAGCCTTCAAATTGGACTTTAGACTCTTATGTGTTAATAATGTCTTGCTGTTATGGCAAAAGTACACATCATGTACTTTGCCTGATTAACCTCATGCTTCTCACAAGAGAGTCTGCTGATTATATTTGGGTTTTATTCTATGAGTAGCTCTGTAAAGAAAAGTCAAACATTTCATTCCCTCAAGTGGTTACGAGCATTTTGTTTATCCTCCGAGCCCTGAATCTTTTCAAGTAACAGAATGCTTATAGCAGTTTACAGCCTCCAGAAATGTGCATGCTTCCTACTCAGCATAACTCTGGGGTAATTGGCAGCTATACAGACTGCCTTGATAGTTCTGGCCATTAGGTTAATTATTTTAATATTTCTTTCTTTGGCAACAGGTAGAATACAAGTTGCTCAAAAGTTTACTATTTCTTTCTTTAAATTTTTCAGATTCACGTCTTTTAAGGTACATCAAATTGACCCAGAATTGAGTTTGCTGAAAAGTGCCAGGAAATAAAAGCTAAGTTTGATTTGGTTTATAAACTACAACTTGTCTACCCCTTTAAACAACTGACAGATATCAAAAATTTAAGTTGGAGCTTGAAGTTCAAATCAGTTCTTTGTGAAAATCCTCCAACTATTAGACGGCAAGGGGGTGAGTTCAGGGATCCACAAGTAACTCATGGTTGGGTTCAGAATCTATTCAAAATGGATGCTATTATAACACTACTTTATTCTTAAATGACTAGATAGATTGAATTTCTATACACTGACTCAAGCCAAGAAACTTAAATTCTGAAGAAGACAATCCATATTCAAAGGAATTCTAGATTCTATGGCCAAGAAAGGCTGTCAAATGTCAAGAAATAACTCCATACGTTTCAAAAGACAAAGCAGTTTTCGTGGGTTCGCACCCAAAGAACCAATTTAAAAAATAGATTTTCCTTTCTCTCTGTCAGCCCAAGACTGGTTTCTTTAAAAACCCAAACAAGAAACATTTATCTTAACAATCTTTGTTTCTGGAACTATCCATTTATAGAGGCTTCCTCCTACCCCCAGCTCTTCTCTGACAGGTCTCCCTGTTGCCATGCCAATTTGTTAAAGAACTTTTGAGTTGGAAAATGGAAATAAGTTGTCACTTTTCTTGAAGACTCAATGGCAGATCCCCCTGTGCATCTTTATTAACATATCAAAGTGTTAAATCTGATTACAATATCCATTACCAGAGGAGGCAGATATGTCTGAAAAATATGCAGAAACCAATCAGTGTGGAGAACTTTTGAGACTGGGGCGAGGCTACAGTGTGGCTCAGCTTCCTAGAAGGCAGCTGGGATTATCTGTTGAGGCCCAAGATCAGCCCCTTTTCAGTGACTGAGTATTTTAGGATCTCAATCTGCCTGTCACTGGTCTCCAAATGGAATATAAAGTCAACAAGCATTTATGAATAGTGCAAAAGCACTGGAAGTACAAAATGGCTCTCATTTACTGAGGGCTTTCTATGGGCTGAGCACTATACTAAGTGATGCAGATGAACTGTTGTGCTTGATATCTGCAGTCTACCTTTTGAGATAGGTAGTATCATTATGTCCATTTTGCAGATGGAGGATCTAGTAGGATGGAAATGGCAGGGTCTGGACAGGAAGCCAGATCTGTCAGATTTCTTAACCATTTATGCTCTCTTGCCTCTCTGAGTGAATTTTTATATAACAAGAGCAATTCTAGCATTTATCTCATCAAAACCCACCACTGTGCAACACCCCACAGACAACCTCCTCAGTCACCTGCCAGTAACCTGAAAAAACTTAACAGAGGCACACGCTTCCTCCAGAGGCTCATCTGGAAAAGCTGTCTGCTAAACAGTGTCTGCGCTCTCCCTTGAGTGGGTGTGAGATGGCTCAGTTATCCTTACATAGAGATTTTAAAACTGTACAATGGGTTTCTTCAGCAGACCCCCTCTCAGCATATTGCTTATACCGACAAACGTGATGTGGCAGTGGCCACAAGGAGCTTGAAGGGGGCTGGCTGCTGCTGTTGCCATATTGTTGAAGTTGGTACTTGCTCTTACCTTGTCGTCTTCCAAACTCTGGGTCCTTGCACTGTCATGCTTTACAAGTGCTTGGCATGTGCTTATTTATGTTAGGTCAACACTTCCTCCTCCACTGTACTCTATACATTGTATGTGTGTACTAACTTCCTTACCCACTAGCAGTGCTTCACGTTCCGATTTGATTGGACTGCTGTTCAGGGTCTTCTCAAGAGGGTAGTCACTATCCTGGCTCGATGCACACAGTCTAGAAGCACAGCTTTCCTGTGGGAATAATACACTTCCTGGGTCAGTTCACCTCATTTGGTAGCAGACTTAGTTTCAATTACACAACAGGGAACTTCTTAATACAGTACCTAAAAGCAATACTGCCCAATTTTGATTATTGAATGGGAGGGAAAATAGCATGAATTTATGCAAAAGCCTCACATATAATCCAAAACTGTTTTATATGGCTTCCAAAGACAGAAAAATTTAGACATTCACCAGGTTTTTTTGCCTTCATCATTTTTAATTCTATGTATGTAATCTGGGGAACAAGACCCAACATTTACTGTCTATTAGATACCAGGCACTGTTAGGTATATATTATCTCCATTCTACAGATGAGGAAAGTGAGGCTCAGATAAATCAGGTAAATTGCTGAAGTTCACATTGCCAGGAAGTGGTAGAGCCTGGATTTTATCCCAAGCCATCCACTGTTAAAAGCACCATTCTTTTTTATTTTACGTCTGCCCTCTACTAAAGGGAGTCCCATCTCTGAATGCAGAACTACCGTGTAGCTAATCCACTCACAGGTGACTTTCGAACTAAGAATTAGAGCTTCTGTTTATTGCCTATCAACTCTCTCTCTCTTCTTGCTGATAAGGACATTATAGGATAGTCCTGAATTTACAGCAAGAAATGACCATGACTAAAACTATCCTTACTCAGGGGCCTTCTTTGTTGTTAAGGTTTTTCTTTCTGAACCTAGCAGGTATGTTTCATAAGAGACACTCAGGGTGAAATCCATGACCAGCAATCAAACTGAAAAGGACCTCCAAACATTTTGTGGGTCGTTTTTTCTCTTTTTGAGGCGTACTGAGAACACCTTATCTGTATTATAAATGTGAAGGAAGAGCCTTCAGAAGAGGTATAAAAGAAATACTGCTTCAGTCTCACTGCTATTGTAAAAGAAAGCGCTAGGGAAATAAATGCTCGTGGTCGGGGGGCGGGGCACAGATCGCGGCTAACTGAGATGCTTTGTCCCTTCTTCCCTTCCTAAAGCCCTCAGCAGGAACAGCTTTCCCTCGGGTTTTGTTTTTTTTTTAAAGATGTCTTCAAACCTTCCAGCATGCTGCCCCCGAACGAAATGTGGTCTAAGCTGCAAGACATGTTGTTTTGTGGATTTACAGGCTTCCTGGCTGTAGTCAGAAGGGAAACCTTTCTTGATGACCTACTCAATCTTTGGCCTTTAAAATCCAATCCAGGCAGTAACCATCATGCCAAGTTTGATTTAAACTTGGCTCACTTCTAAGCCACAGGCTGTACATATGTTTTTAACCCCCTTAAAACATTAAATGATCCAGTAAGCCATTTCTTAAGTGTGTGAGTTTAACAGATTGGGGTGATTTAAGATGTGAAGTCATCCTGAAAAGTCTTAGCCACCTTGAATAGAAATGTTGTTTCACTGAAACCTGACTTCAATTTTATTATAGCTGGCATTTAAAAAATGAGAAGGTTTATAGAAGGGATGGTTATCACCTTGAATTTTGCTAACAGATTCAAAGGCTAGTTCTTCCTGCAGTAAGACAGACATGAGTCGCATTGTTGTATTGCAAAACACTGTCAATGACTCATACTGCAGTTTGTCAAGAAACTCAAACAAAAACAAAAAAGATCCCTCCTCACCAAAACTTATTGCTTTGCTTTCAACCTGAAATTATTTTTGCAGTCTAATGTCATGATACTTTGCTTTCTAACCTAATTGTGTCAGGTTGAAATACGTGGTTACAAAGCAGCTTCCCAGAGAAGATCAGTTTGTAATGAACTGTCATGACTTTTCTCCGAAAGAAGCTTTGCTTAAAAAAAAAAAAAACAGGAAAAAACATACTCTGACTCACGTTTTTCTGATTATCAGTTGGATCTCTTTCCTTGTCCTCTTTAGCTACCAATTCATGGCATAGTCAGTTTCAGAATGGGAACCGCTAGGATCATGCACAATAGGGCAAGTTTCAATGCCATTTAACCACTTGCTTCTTTAAACGAAATGCTTTCCAAACCAGAGAGCTACTTACACTAAAGCACTAAAAATGCCCTTAAGTTAATTTGTGATGTCAATCCAAAAGAGTGATTCTAAGCAGAATGTCATTAGCATAATCCCACATCTATGTATAGTCTTCTGGCTAAACACTACATTTTATGCAAGAAGTAAAACAGCTATGTAGCTATGTAGCTCTGGGACATTTTAGAAGCTCTGACAGTATGAGGAAAGCCCTGCTAAATAGAGCAGCTTTGGCACTTTTCAATTAAATGCTTGATAAATGAATTTCTGGGGGATCATGCTCGTTTCTTAAATAGCACCCACAAAACTGGAAAGTGAGCTGGTTTTATGA